>WBNH01003471.1:0-20061 GCA_013401255.1 Urocolius indicus | reverse complement strand
TATATATATATATATATATTCCTGTCTCTCCCAGGCATTTCAGCTTGGCTATACTGCTGTTGTACTTTGACTGTAATGTATGTAGTCCTGGGTAGTGCACAAGACAAAATTCACATGGATAGAGCAGATTTCAAATGCCTTTCTGTGAGTGAAAAACTTCTCAAAAGTTCAACAATTCTGTGGCAAAAGTATAATTCTGAATAAAAAAGACAGAGAATTGTTTATGAAAAAAAGATTCTAGTGTCTGCTACAATTTCAGATTTTCTTTATCTAAGTTATCTCTTACTTTTCATCTGAACCTTCTGTAACTTCTTTGCTATCATCTCTATAGTTTCAGAAAATAAGAGTTTCACAGTTCAGATTGTAAGAGTTTTCTGACCTGTTTTCCTATGATAATAGGGAAAATGGATATGCCTAATGGAATGATTTCATATCTGAAATGGTGCTTTCTAGTGGCTCTCTTTTTTTTTTTTTTCGCATGTAATGATAAACAAAATGGGAAGTGTCTTACTAAAATGACAAAAATGTTGTGGGAAAACATTTCCATGTTCTCTTGAGTTTTAAACAAAATCTTTTCAAGGTAATCTTTCAAACTCAGTGAAACCAGGATATTAATAAAAGAGAACAAGCTCAGACTTCTGTGTAATAAAACTACTTTATTTAAGGGCTTTTGCTATTTGGAAAAGTAATGTGAGATTTTTAGTGTGAAAGTAAGAGGTTAATTTTAAAACATTGGATGAAGGACATCACTTGTAATCAGTACAGTATTTCAGGATTCATTCAGTGTTAGTTATCAGATACATACGTTAAAAAGTCTGTTTCGCTAGGTGACCTAACCAAGCAAGACTGAAATAACTGGGAATTAGTTACACACTTTATAAAATGTTCTCAGTTTGCCTTTATATGTATCCAATAATTATTTACTGAAAAATTTATGAAGATACTAATAAAAATCAATAGTTCTTCGCAATGTTTAAAGATGATCAATGGAAACTGTCACTTTTGTTATTGGGATTTACTCCAGTCTAATAACAACTGAAATTAACATTTTATGTTTACATTTGTAATGGTCATATTACTATCCCAGCATAGAGATGTATTGTAATTATTTTATATGGGACAGCATTTTATCATTTGGAAACCCATTCAGTGTTGTCCACAGTTCAAAGTGGACATAAAATCAACAGCTGCTCACAGCAAATGTGCTGGATTTCATTGCATGGAACCCACAGAGATCTCTTCACAGCATGTAATCTACGTAACTATTGCTATAAATCACAAATAAACTACTGACTGTAAAAAGCAAAACAAACACCATAATGGAGATTTATTTAGACTGCTAGAATCTGTACTTTGGATATTCATATCACTGTTCCAATATAAGTGTTAGTGTGATGTTGTTTAGGCAGAATGTACTGATGCTGTGTTCTTCTCTTGACAGAAATAAAACAGTTAGATTTTGCACACATCTGCATCTTGGACAGTTTAACTATTAAAATATGAGAGTTTTGCCATCCAGAAAAGTGGTAGGAATTGAATATGAGCAGATTAACCTGTCAAAAGAAGCCTGTTTTCTTCTAAAATAAAAATAAAAATCAGTGAACACCTCAGAGATGCTAAGCCTGTAAATTGGAATTCAGTCACAAGAATTCTAACTTACGGAGTCTGCATTTTTAAATACCGAGCCATATTTCAAGGAAAAAGGATCAGTCATGCAAGATCAAAGTACTTACATCATTAATTGACATTAATAAAAGTAAGCAAGTTTCTGCGATGCCTGGATACCAGCACACACAGGGCCCCTTTGTGGCAGTTACACAGACATGGTGGGACAGCTCACATGACTAGAATACTGTCATGGAGGTCTATGTACTATTTAGGAAAGAGAATCTAGTGAGCCAAGGTGGTTGAGTTGCTCTTTATGTGAGAGAACATCTGGAATGTATTGAGATCTGCCTAGGCAGGACAAAGAGTGGATTTAAAGTTCTTGGGTGAAAGTTGAGGGTCAGGCTAAATATAGGGCTGAGAGATTACCACAGGCCACCTTATGAGACAGAAGAATTCAATGAAGAGTCGATGAGGAGTCAATATGATAAGACAGAATTGTTTTCATAGTGGTTGAGGTAGATTCATCTTGGCAACCACACAACCACTCACTGTCTCACCCATACTCCTTTTATCTGCTCATATCTGCTTTCTATAAAAACAGAAACTTTTGAAAACACATAAATCCATTCACAACAAAAGATCTCTGATGTGTTCTGCAATAAGCCCATTTCAAAGCTAATAGTGTCCAATTCAAGGCTGTCTCTTGCTGTCTCCAACAAAAGCTGTCCCTGCAGTATCCCCCACCAAAACCTTGCCATTTACACTCTATGGACATCTTTCTTTCTATCTTTTATTCTAATTAATTTTTTTTTTTTTCCTGGAAAATCAGATGCAATGTATCAAAGCAAATGAAATATTTTTTAAAACTATTTTAGTTTTTTTTAAGAGGAAAAAACCAAATTTAATAATAAAAATAATTTTCACTGGAAAATGTAAAGGATATTGACATATCTGCTGTCTTCATTATTCTAAAGATTGTTTACTAAAGCAATAGTAAAAGACCACAGATTTCTATTCATATGAACAGATTAAAATAACAATCTATTCAAGAAAAGACAACTGAATAATTTTCATTACATTGTATGGAATTTCAAAAAAAAGATGGATTATTTATGTTATTGTTTTAAGATGTACACGTATGTTTTTTCTAATTTTTATTTCATTCAGTAAATCACCATTATTTCATAGGAGATGTAATATATAGTAAATAATGCAATGTATAGCAAATAATGCAATTCACTAAGCTGAAATGGTAGAAAATTTCAGTGAGTGTTTACTGTTTAAATTTTAATACTGTTTAGTGGTTACAATTAAATCAGTCTTTAACTTATTTTCCCTGCACACAGATGAACTCTGCATAATTGGTGTTAAAGGAGCAAAAGTTAAAATGCCAATGATTATTAATTTCATCTCTCAGCTTACAATGTGCATTTTATAGAGACCAGTGTGCAACATCAGCACACTCATTGGCTTCAGCCAAGTTTGAACGTATGTGTGGTAAGATTACTCTAACATGTATATTTTTTCCAGTCTTTTTACATGAAAAGGGAAATAATCCTGATACAAAATGTACATTAAAGTGCATAAAGTATGTAGAGGTAAAATATACTTCCCAAAAGTGATTTCTTTGGTTAAAAAAGTGTGTCAAAAAACCTATATAGAAGGATGTTGAAATAATGAACTATTAACAATGAGTTTTCTTAGAAAAAAGCTGTGGATTTAGAATTTTAATCTTATTTCCCATTCCCTCAGAACTTTCAACAAGTTAACTACATTCCATAGTAAGCCAATGGAAAAAGAAAAAAACCTGAGATCTTAAACTAAAAAAAAATTAAATGTTGATTATTGAAACATAATCTGTAAGATCTGTAGTGGTTTTGCCTGGGACAGATTTTTTGGTAGCAAGGGAAGCTACAGGGGTGGCTTCTTTAAACAAAGAGCTGCCAGAAGCTTCCCCTGTAGCTGGTAGGGCTAGGGCCAGTCAATTCTAAGATGGACTCCACAGCTGACCCAGCCTGGCCAACTAGTGATGGAGGTAATGCCTCTATGAATAACGTATTTGAGAAGACGTTGTTTCACAGCTGAAAAACTGCATCAGTATTAGGGAGTGAGAATGTGAAAACATCTCCACAGATACCAAGGTCAGTGGAGAAGGAGGGGGAGGAGAGTGCTTAGGCCCTGGAAGAAAGATTCCTCTGTGATCTGTGGTGAGGACCATGGTGAGACAGGTTGTCCCTCTGCAGTTCATGGAGGACACCGGGAAGCAGAGATCCACTTGCAGCCCTTGGAGGACCCTACACTTCAGCAGATGGATGCCTGAAAGAGGCTGTGACTCTGTGGGAAGCTCACCATGGAGCAAGTTCCTGGCAGGATCTGGGAGTCTGTGGGGAGAGAGGAGCCCACACCAGAGCAGATTTGCTGTCAGGACTTATGATCCTGTGAGGGACTAAGGCTGGAGCAGTCTGTCCCTGAAGGACTGTTCTGCTGGTGGATGACTCACTTTGGGTCAGGGTGTGAGGGGTTGCCCCCGTGAGAGGCCCCATGCTGGAGCAGTACATGAGGAGCTGTAGCCCTTGGGAAGGACCCACACTGGAGAAGTTCATGAGGGACTGTCTCTTGTGATGAGAGACCTCACAGTGTAACAGTGGGAAGTGTGATGAGGCCTTCCCCTGAGAAGAAGCAGTGGCAAAGTCCATCCGTAATTAACTGACTGTAATCCCCGTCCCCCCATTCCCTGCATTGCTGGGAGCAGGAAGAAAGAGGGAGAGATAGAGGGAGGTATTTTAAGATTCGGTTTTATTTCTCATCTCCCTGTTTTTATTACTCTAATAAATAAAACCTTTTTCTCCCCAAGTTGAGTCTGTTTTGCCTGTTACACTAATTGCTGAACAATCTGTCTGTCCTTATCTCAACTCACAAACCTCTTGTTCTATTTCTCTGTCTCTTCTGTCCAGTTTAGGAGGGGGTGTGATGTTATGACTTGGTGGACATCTGGCTAAACCACCACAGGTCACATCCTAAAGCCATGGGTCAAAAATAAACCATAGGGAATGAACAGTATTTATCTTAGAAATGTGAATATCACTGTTCAAGAAAATGGCTTCAAGCATCAGTGCTGGCAAGGCTATGTCCAATTTTCCTATGAAAATAAGACATTAACACCATTTTTGTTAGTGCCTTATCAAAGAGAGGATAATAGATGTTGCTTGGTTTTTGTGATTTATCTCAGTTTCAATAATAACACAAAAAGAAGCAAAGGTACACAAATTTCATGTCATGAAACAAGAGACTGAAGAAAGATGTTAGGCAATTTTCAACTCAAAATGGTTAGTTATTTAAAGGATATTTCACAATTTCTCTTTAACCATCACTAGGATTCTGAGGGCAGAATATTTGTTTATTTATACATTTTTTTCACAATAAACAGAGTTCCTAATCCCTAAAAACAAATTTACATCCTGAAAGCACTGAAAATAAATGTCAAGTTCAAGTAACAGGAAAAAAACATTTGTTTTCTTTTTTTTTTTTTTAACCATACCTCTGTTTCTCTCAGCAGAGAGCTAAGACATTCATGATAGCTTTTTTTTTTTTTTCTTCTCCCCCAGCTGTGAAAACTCTCACAAAGGATAGCTAAGGAAAATTTCATTTCAGGAGACTTTTAGAAGATTAATCTTCAGCTTCTTAAGATGAGGAGTTTTAGAAAAGGAATTTTCAGGAAAGGAACTGCATTTCCTTGGACACCATTCAACATAATACATTCCCTTACTAGTTATTCTATCTGGTAGATGGTGACTTCTTGGTAATCTACTAAAACCAATAATCACAAAAGTACTGGAATGGAAAGAGTTTCCACGGAAATAGTAGTCAAAATTGGGTAGTAAAATATGCTAGTATAAAACTGCATCTCTTCATGGCACAAAAATAGATAGATGGATAGATAGATAGAGAGAGAGAGAGAGAGAAATAGATAGATAGCCAAAATTATATGACATAGTATATAGAGGTATTTTTTGACCAACTGTCCAGCACAATGTACTAAATAAGATTTCCCACTGAGATTATAATTTGGAAAAAAGTGACACTTCTTGAGGACTTTTCCATATTAACTCCCCATCTCTTAAACAAATAATTGCTACTACACATCATGGTTTGGGTACAGAACAGGAAAAAAATTAAACTAACATCAAAATATTTCTCAAAATGAAGCAAATAATGTATTGATATTGAAATCCATTAATCTAGTTTGTTTTCTGTACCAGGTTGTGTGGATACTGTGGTAGGCCACAATGAATAAGAAAAACAAATCAAAACACAAAAAGAACTAAAACAAAGAAACAAAAACCCCACATGTAAACAATGTTTGTGATAACAAAGAAAAAATGGATTAGCATTTGCAAAACATCATGACAACCAAGAAAAAGTCTATGCCATCAAAGGAAACTGAAACAAAATTTAGACATTCTGAATTATAACTGACACACCTCATTAAAATCAGAAAGACGGAGGTTTGACAAATAATATATAAAAACCCGAAACCCTTAAGTTTCATTGTAAATCAAGCTGATCCTGTAAAGAAATTCTATAAATTACAACCACAGTTTTCTTTATAGCTGCAGTTTTATAGTTCACACTCTTTCTGACAATTTCAAAACCAATTGTTTTATATTCTTAACAGAATGCCAATGAACTAATAGTATTCTATCTAGAAGGGGAGCTGAGGTACAGTGTGATTAATTGCCCAGGAATATACAAACTTTCATAGTTAGAGTCATGGTTCACCCATGTCCTTTTAAGATGCAGTCCAGTATATAGATCCATGCTTTTCCAAAGCACCAAATTTAACATCTGGAAGCTTGGCAGTATGTTCACTTTTCTCATCTTACTGTAAGAACTCCACTTCTGCAGTGATTAACTGATAGTCTTGGAATATCTTGGAATGACAGATTTCTCCATTATTTGAAAGTAATATTATCAGTGAAATTCAACTCCTTGACTTTTCTAGAACAATCCTACTCAAAATTGTAATACCGGTTAAGAGTGGTTTAGATAGTTTTCTCTACCTTTATTGTTTCCAGAATTTCCTCCTTGGAAAGAATAGAAGTCTAAACCTTCCATACCTTTTTTCCTGGGTTACAAATTATGATACACTCAGTTTGAAAGACAGCAGTAACTAGAGAGGAGTAGCTCCTAGTTCTTGACTCTTTGAAGACCAAGATAACTCAGATGAAAACAAAATCTCAGCACTTATTGAGCAGACTTCCCTAAATGTAGAAAGCTGTATTTTCATTCTCACAAGAAATTAATTTCAGATGTCCTGCTGTATACTAGTTCAGTCAGACTGCGCCACTTATTTTACTTACATATCCATACAGTCTTTCTTTCCTTTGTTTTTTTTAGTTCTATGAAAATTAAAACAAAAATCTTCCCAAAACTCATGTTCATGCCTTTTCATAATTAAATTACTGTCTATGCATACATTAAAATGCACAAAGAGAAAAAAAATAAATAATTATGGACTATAGTAGTGATGTTATTGTATAAATATTGCTTCTTAATGAGAAAAATATATTTTAATCCTCACCAATGACACATGATATCAAAAGAAGGAACACCTAAATATGAGGCAACAATCTTACACTTCAAGCCTATGTATGGATATTAGTTACATCCAGTTTATCTTACCTCTCTTTCAAACAATACACCTGAATTCACATATTCTTCACGTGAAAGTCAATGTAAATACAAAGGTAAAAGAGCTTTTTTGGAAACAGCGACTGAGTAAGAAGACATTCCCTAAAACAAGAGACTTGAATTATAATAAGCATGTAAGTTTCCCTAGCAATGAATCTACAGTAAACATTAGAGATCTACTTCTTTAGAAATTTACATATGATCAAAACCCAAATACAATTGTCAATGCATAGAAAAAAAAAATCTTAGCCTCATCTTTTCAGGTCTTTTAAGACAGAGAATATGAATGAATATAAACTGAGTTCCAGGAAACTCTAAAATGAATGGTAAAAATTATGAAATAAGTATAAAAAGAATGGCTACTTATTAATGTAAGATAGTATATTTTAAATTTATAGATTTAATTTACTGGACTAGATTATATACCATTTTACATTTAAATTATATACCATTTTACATTTAAATACTTCTACAACATGCTGTTGTACAAGGGGGTTGGAAGAGACCTCGAGAGATCACCTAGTTCAACCGTCTTGCTAAAGCAGGTTAATTCATCCAAATCTTACTGTTTAAATCCACTAAATTTCATTTGTGCATTAAATACCTGTGGAAGTAAAAAGAGAAAAGCTAAATTATTTATTGATATTTTTTCTCCATATTCCTGGTGAATTTCATTTGCAGGATCTGCTAACAAAAATATGATTAGTTTTAAGCAGTGGTCCACACGTTAGGCCATGGATTTCCATACTGTCCAGTTTTACAGTGAAAGATTCATTTACAAGTTTCTTTACATTAAGATATCAGAATTCTCCAGATGCTGTCTGAAGGACTCAAAATACAACAGAAAGAATCACAAAACCTTTAGAAAACTGTCTTTATCTAAAACTCTAAAAACATTCTCTTTTGATCATTATAATATCATCTGCTTTCTGTGTTTACTTATGAATAATGTATTACTTGTCATTTCCTAGTACAGTTCAAAGATACTCTGCCACTCAAAAAGCCCAAAGCAAAACAAATTGTGGAGAGTTTACAGCTACACAATGTAGAAAAAGCAATGGAAGAGTACACGCAATATTTCATTGAAACAAGTCTGTTTTCTAACTTGAAACAGGACAGGAAAGTGTTACAAACTACTCAGTTTCTCAAAATCACTACTTACAATACTGCAGTGCTATGGCCTCTGACCCACTGCCCCTCAATAGACTCATCATCACCTTCAAAGCTGAATCCCAGTTTGGATTCCACATGTCAATATATCTGCCTTGGTTACCTAACATCACTAGACAGTTTATTACTCCTCTCTGTTTCACTGTTATATCTATGATCTCTTTGTGTTTCTGTAAGACAATTGGTCAACTGATGATGACTATCTTTAGGGCCAGCACACAGCCAGGGCTTACTGGGCTGCCCCAGGCACATCTTTGTAAGATGTATCCATGTCCTTAATCTTCAAGAGATGAGGAGATCAAGAGCAGGCTATCTTGATCAGTGTGTTTGGTTTACGTAGCAAGCTTTTGTTATTGGAATGGGATGGTGCAGGAAGGTTACAGGGTTGGCCTCTGTGAATAAAGATTAGAGACTGCCCCTGTGTTGGACAAATCCAATTTCAGCTGGTCCACGCAACCATCAATGATCCTGGTGATGCCTTTGCAATAACATATGTAAGGAAGGGTAAAACATATTGTGCAGGAGCTATGTGAGAGAGGAGTGAGAAAAAAAATGTGAGAAAAACAGCACTGCAAAGACCAAGATGATGACGAAAGAGGAAGAGGAGGTGCTACAGGTGCAGAGCAGAGAATCTCTTGCAACCTGTGGTGAAGTAGTTTGTGAGTGTTTGCAGCCCACAGGGGACCACACTGGATCAGATATCCACACTGTAGCCCACGAAGGAAACATCTTAATATATTCTGTGAAATTATGATCTCATAAAGCTACCTATCTGAAATGAATTCTGAAGTAGAGAAGATTTATGGGGAATAAAGGTTTACAGGCTTGCAGATTCTGTACTGGCATTTCCATTTACCATATCTACTTGGAAGAAAGTATTACTGCCTGTTTCTACAAAACTGAACCATGATTTAAAGGATTTCAAACACAGTTCTAAACTCAAAGTTCTAGTCTCGCAAGGCAGAGAGGTCTTTTTGAAGTAACAGTTTCTGAAAGATCAGATACAAAGGGGAAAGACTCTTTCTCCAGTAAAGCTAATGTACAAGAAGTGAGTAAAGTAAAACCTGTAACTAGTAAGAAAGTGTATTTTGACAGACTGCCCCAGAAATCAAGAATAAAGGAAAGTCTTCTATGACAATACTATTT
Organism: Urocolius indicus; assembly: GCA_013401255.1. Lineage (NCBI taxonomy): Eukaryota > Metazoa > Chordata > Aves > Coliiformes > Coliidae > Urocolius > Urocolius indicus. The sequence goes on along the minus strand of WBNH01003471.1, from coordinate 10,446 downwards.
ACACATCATTCACATGTATCTCAAAGCAACATTTCATAATGGTTTGGAATTATACAGGTTAAAAATGCTTTGATAAAACTTGCACTTGTTACATTCTAGAATGTGCTGAAAATATGCACTTCAGTAGCCTTTAAGGGAAATACAAGCAACATTGTCAAAGCTTGTCTTTACCTGCTGGCTTGTTTCTCGGGATCTTTGTGCATGTTTATTCAGTGCATGGATCTACTATAATTACTGTCACTGTAACTTGTGCATTTAGTATCACCATTCAAAAATTTCCAGACAGTGTTTATCTATGCCAGATTTTTAAAGTTTTCATTTTTTTTAAAGCTTTACCTACAAAATGTAAGTTTTTACATTCCTAGTTCCAAATAATTCTCTTTGGGTGATTAGTAACTTAGAATTAACAGGAAGTATAGCTTACTTCTAAATAAAAGCTTCCACACTTAAATCATTATGTAGTGGTGGTTTAGTCTTGACTGATTGACAGATGCGCACCAAGTCCTTCTGTCACTCCCCCTCCTAAACTGGATAGTGGAGAAAGCAATCTAACTAGAGGGTCATGAGTTAAGGACAGGGAGATCCCACAACAATTACTGTCACAGGCAAAACAGACTCAGGGAGAAAATGGTTCTATTTTTTAAATGAGCAATCAAGACAGAGCAAGGAAAATGAGAAACAAAACTAAATCTTAAAACTTGCCCCTCAGCGTTCCTTCCTCCCTGGACTCTTCTTCCTTCCCCTTCCCCTCTCTGGCAGCACAGGGGATAGGGGATGGGGGTGATGTTCGGCTCATTACAGATGGATTTTGCCGCTGCTTCTTCTCAGGGGGAGGCTCATCACACTTCCCACTGCTACAGTGTGGGGTCCCTCCCAGAAACTACTTCACAATCCTTCACAAACTACTCCAGCATGGATACTTCCCATAGGCCACGATTTCTCACAAATTGCTCCAGCATGTGTTCTTCCCACAGGACAGCACTTTACACACTGCCCCAGTGTGGGTCATCCACTGGGAGAAAGGTCCTTCAGGTACTGACTACTCCAGCCTGAGTCTCTCACAGGATCACAAGTCCTGACAGCAAACCTGCTCTGGCTCCTCTCTCCCCACGGGCTCCCAGGTCCTGCCTGGAACTTGCTCCAATGCAGATTTCCCACAGAGTCACAGCTTCCTTCAGGCATCCACCCGCTCCGGTGTGGGCTCCTCCATAGGCTGCAAGTGGAACTCTGCTCCCCAGTGGACCTCAATGGGCTGCCGAGGGACAATCTGCCTCACCATGGTCCTCACCACAGGTCTGAGGGGAATCTTTCTGCCAGGACCTGAGCACCTCTTCCTTGTCCTGGTCCACTGACTTGGTATCTGTGGAGATGTTGCTCTCACATTCTCACTCCCTTCTGCTGCTGCTGTTGCTTTGTAACTGTGCAGCAACTTCTTACTGTTCTCAAATACTTTATTCACAGAGGCGATACCTTCACCACTAATTGGCCAGGTCTTGGTCACCTGCAGGGTCCATCTTAGCATTAACAGCTACAGGAGAAGCTTCTGCAACTCTTTGTTTAAAGAAACTATCCCTGTAGCCCCTCACCATCAAAACCTGGCCTAGGCAAAACTACTACATATGGTTTTCTTTCTTTTTTTTACATATAATTTGATTTTTTTCAAAAAAATTCAAATATGTTGTGAAAGAAAGATAAGGAAAACGTTAATTCTCTTCTGATAATATAATAACTTCTTCTCCTTTTTCAAATGTTCTTATTGGTTTTGATACCCTGTATTTTCCGTGCTCATATTGGTAAACAATATAATTATCTAACATGCTAATTTTCTGTTTAGGAGTGATATTACTAATCAGTAGGCATTTCCAGTGAATATTTAAAATTACAAATATTCTCTGTGATGTATGCAGTCCCTACTGTTTCATAACATTTTAGAGGAAAAATGCCACTTGATCTACAAGAGTTAGGAAGAATGTGAATATATATTTACTGCAGTTTCCTTTCCTGCAGTTTCCACATTTTACTGGTCTTTTGGTTTTCTCGTCTACTGCATTGCTTACAATGTGTCACTTATTCACTTTCAGAACACTTTTAGGGGGCACTATTTTATAATACCAGGCAACCTGCTGTCAGAAAACCACATATCAGAAAAAATGAGCTTAAACATTTTAAGGCAGACCACATCTTGCTAAAGACCCTCAAGAACAACTTCTGACAAGCTATATCAAAATAATTAACATCTACTTTAAAAGTTGAGCAAAACAGGATTGTTTGTTACCTTATCTTGCATATGTTGAATGCTAAACCAATAATTTCTTATGTCTCTTGCTTTTCTTGTACATTTTGAGAGCCAAAACCAGTAACACTGCCATATGTCCCATACACCAAGTTTATAAAAATATCTTCTCAATCCATTCCAAAAAAAAAAAAAAAAAAAAAAGCACAGTGGGAGGAATTTGTTTAAAGTTACAATGTTCTAAAATAAACAAATTTGAAACTGAAAGGATTCTTTAGCTACTCACAAACATTACAGTGAATTGTTCAGTATTTCTTCTGGTACCATGATGAATGTCACCTTTCTTATATTTTAAATGTTTTGCAGTTCATCTTAATTCTTCAGGAAAAAACTGTAACTGACAGCCTCTTGTAAGGTCCAGTAAAAGTATGTCATTATTTCCCTAAGATATGCAAGTATTTTCTTACAGTCTATTAAATAAAACTATTACTATTGATCACTAGCACAGACAAAACAGGTACAGCCTTACATATAAAATCACATCATGACTGTGAAAGTTTTTTTTGCTTTACTTTTGGTGCTACCAGGAAATATTTGCACCAGATACAGTGCACAGAGTTTACAGATATAGGATCAAAGAATCACAAAATCCCAGAATCTTAAAAATTGGAGAGGACCTCTAAAGATCATCTAGACCAACCTAGAGTAGGTCAGCAAGACCAGCTAGAGTAGGTCACACAGGAACTCATCCAAGTGAGTTTTGAATGTCTTCAGAGAAAGAGACTCCAGACCCATCTGGGCAGCCTATTCCAGTGCTCCATCACCCTCACAGTGAAGACCTTCTTCCTTATATTTCTCTTACGCTGTAGCTTGTAAACATTACCCCTTGTCCTATCATTGGACATCACTGAGAACAGCCTGGCTTCAGCCTCCTGACACCTGCCCTTTACATATTTGTAAACATTAATGAGATCACCCTTCAGTCTCCTGTTCTCCAAGATAAAGAGCCCCAGCTCCCTCAGCCTTTCATCAGAAGAGAGATGCTCCACTCCATCAACTTGGTGGCCCTGCCCTGAACTCTCTGCAGCAGCTCCCTGTCCTTCTTGAACTGAGGGACTCAGAACTGGACACAAGATTCCAGATGCAGTCTCATGAGGGCAGAGGAGAGGAGGAGAACCTCCCTTGACCTACTGCCCACAGTCCTTATAATATACCCCAGGATGCCATTGGCCTTCTTGACCATGAGGGCACATTGCTGGCTCATGCTCATCCTATTGTCCACCAGGACCCCCAAGTCCCTTTCCCCTACACTTCTCTCTAAGAGTTAATTCTCCAACCTGTACTGGTTAATGGGGTTATTCTTTCCCAGATGCAAGACTCTGCACTTGCCCTTGTTAAATTTCATTAGATTTCTCCTTTCCCAAGTCTCCAGCCTGTCCAGGTCTGGTTGAACGGCAGTACAGTGTTCTGGTGTGTCAGACACTCCTCCCAGTTTAGTATCATCAGCAAACTTACTGACAGTGCCCTCTGTTCCCTCATCAAGATCATTAACAAATATATTGAACAGTACCAGTCCCAGCACTGACCACTGAGGGACTCCACTAGATACAGGCTGCCAACTATGCCCTGCTCCATTGATCACAACTCTCTGCCTTCTTTCCTTCAACCAGTTCACAATCCACCTCATTACCCGATCACCCAGACCACGTTTTCTCAGTTTTGCTGTAAGGATGGGAGACCATGTCAAATGCTTTACTGAAATCAAGATAAACCACATCCACTGACTACCACCATCTATCGATCTGGTTACATGTTCATAAAAGGCTATCAGTTTGGTCAAACATGACTTCCCTTTGGTAAAGCCATGTTGACTGCTCCTAATGACCCTCTTGTCCTTTAAATGCCTGGAGACAGTACCCAGGATAAGTTGTTCCATCATTCTTCTGGAAATGGAGGTGAAGCTGACTGCTCTGTAGTTCCTTAAGTCCTCCTTCTTGCCCTTTTTGAAGACTGGAGCGACATTTACTCTCCTGCAGTTGTCAGTTACCTCTCCTGTTCTCCATGAATTACTGAAGATGATGGAGAGTGGTCTAGAACTATTGGTATTTGCAAATAATAATACAAGAATCATAGAATCATAGAATGGTAGGATTGGAAGGGACCTTTAGAGATCATTGCATCCAACCCCCTTCCCAAGCAGGTTCATCTAGATCAGGTCACATAGGAACATGTCCAGGTGGGTCTTGAAGGCCTCCAAGGAAAGAGACTCCGCAAACTCCCCAGGCAGCCTGTCCACTGCTCTCTTATCGTCACAGTAAAATAGTTTTTTCTTATATTTAAGTGGAACCTTTTGGTTTTCAGCTTCATCCCATTACCCCTTGTCCTGTTGCTAGATACCATTGAAAAAAGGGATGTCCCAACCTCTTGACACTCACTATTTAGGTATTTGTAAATATTAATAAGATTTCCCCTCAGTCTCCTCTTTTCTAGACTAAACAGCTCCAGTTCCTGCAGCCTTTCCTCGCATGAAAGATGTTCCAGTCCCCTGATCTTGGTGGCCCTGCACTGGACTCTCCAGAAGCAATATAGTAGATCTAAAGCAAAAAATTTATCACTACTCTATATATAACGGTAAGAAAAGTACTTTCAGGAGCTTGTTTTATGACTGTACATGACCAGCTGTCTAGTAACTTTTTCTTTACGGAGGAAATACTGGCAATACTAGCCCTGCAACTTGCAGTCTATTAGTAAATGATACATATATCCGTAAGCAGATGACTATAGCATGCTGAGAGCTTATTAATTGTATCCAGTTCTTTGTTGAAATGGCAGTGGCTTACACCAGTGCTGTAAAAACCTCTTATAATTGAAGAAAAATTTCTAATTGTAACTCTCAGCAACAGTAATTTGTGACTGAGGAATTGTCTGGAACATATACATTCTGGACAGTAAGGTTCAACTGTATGAAGTGGTTAAACTAGCTGAAAGCAGGAATGCCAGAAAGGGTGACTATTTGCAAAGGAGTGAAGTTTCCATTGGTGATAAGAAATAGTCTCAGCATGGTCTTGTAGCCATCTTGGAATGGGAGCTCTCAAGTGCCCAAGCTCAGGGGTCATCTTTGGGCAGGAAAGGTGGGCTGGTGGATGAATACAAGGCTGGGTAATGGTGTTCCATACAACTATGGGTGGGTGCTGCTGCTAGTGTATATAAGGAATCTGCTTATGATGCATTCTAGCAGACTCAGTGTAGAACATTATACTGCAATAAGACACAGGTCTATCTCATCATAGAGAGTCCCTAATTTTCCCCAAAATGCTGTTCATCTAAATAGCATGAATCTGCTTTTCAGATGAATAGAAGACTAATTCAATTCAGGTGAGGATATACAGATTTTGAAGATGGAAATTTGTTGATTTCCAGATTCTGGAGCAAATAGAAAAAAAAAAAACTGAATGGAAATGTATTGTTTGCAGAAATTTTCTTCAACTTCTTGTGACAGTTGAATATACATCGAAGAGGAAAATTAAATAGGAATATAGAAAAAAAAGTAGGTGAGAATTTTCCCTAGCTTTTCTCTGCTATGTAACTGCTGAAGCAAGCACCATTCATGAAGTGTTTTTAATTAAAGAAACATGTCCTTATGGAAGTCTGTCCTCTGAAACGTATTCAACAAGATAGGCTGAAAAGTTACAAAAAATTCAATACTCTTAACTATGTGTAATGGCTAATCAACAAAGCTAACACTTTCATGAAAATCAGGCTGTCTTGGATACTCCTATACATCATGAGTTTGGAAACTAGTTTTAGATCCTGTATTGGCAATATTTATTGTTACAACATCCTCAATGAATTTTACATCAAAATTTTTGTGTTCTGCAGGTTCGTCAAAAAATCACTATTTAAAAAATCAGATATTGCAACATCAACATTATGATACTGGGTTTTTGCCATTTCAGATGAGAAATGCTGTTTGTAACAATGTCTACGGTGTTTGAATTATTAGGATAATGAAAAAAGAGATTTAAATAAGTACTGTGCTTTTTTAGTGACATAACATTTGCAATTTTTAAGAATATGAAATGATAAAATGTCTCTTATCAATATAAGGAAGACAGTGCAGCACTGGAGTAGGTTTTCCAAAAAGTATATGGAACTTCTATCTTTGGAGTTTTTTCTAGATTTAGCTAGAAAAATCTATAGATTAACTATTCAAACATTGTCAACAACCTTGTTTCAAGTTGGAAGTGGGATAAAGCGACTTCCAGAAGTCTCTTCCAAGCAATACTTTTGTGGCTGTGTGAAACAAACATCAGGATTTACTCAGAAATATTTATTGGTTGTAAGCCTTAGTAGAAAATAATGCACTGGGAAATCATAGAGATGATATAAAAATATGCTAAAATTGAAATACACTGCAAATATAACATATTAGCTGATTTATTTTAAAACTAAAAGTAATTGCAGGGCATCTGTCATCTAAGCAAGCAAGTGAAGAATAAGCCTAATGCATTTCAAATGCCACAAAATTTCTAAAGCTCATCACAGTATATTCATAAAGATTGATTCCAGTTAACCATGGTTGAGACTCAAGAATTTTTACAATATAATCTCATATCTAAATAATTAGTTGCATTCACTCAACAGCTTCTCTGCATGCAAAAATAGCAAGTGTGCTCTTTACATACACTCTGTAAATATATGTTCATATAAAAAAATTGATTACTATTCAACAAGATCCTGCTGAAAGTCCTCTAAAATGAAATAATTTCAATTCTTTTTTTCAGTCAAATTCAAAAAGTACGAATCTATCATCCTGGAAGATAATAGCAAAATATCCCCTCAATAATCCAAGTAGGGCCCTAATGACCTTCAACAATAATCTGTTGCTACAGGGATCAAATAATATACCAGGGTCCTGTAGACTTTTAGTAAATATGTTTCCAGCTGTGGCATCTTGAAGAATATTTCCAAGTGATTTTACATAACACTTAAAATCTTGTGCTGGCTTTGGCTGTGAAGCAGTTATGTTTATTCATAACAGCTTGTGTGGTTCCATGTTTTAGATTTCTGATGAAAGCGTAGGGATCTGTTACTTACTGCAGAGCAATGCTTACACAGGATCAAAACCTTTTCTGCTCCTCACACTACTCCACCAGCAAGTGGGCTGGTGGTGCACAAGAGGTTGGGAGGGGGGACAGGTAGGACAACTTACTCCAACTGACCAAAGGAATATCCCGTATCATGAAACATCATGCTGAGCAATAAGATCTGGGGGAAGAAGGAGGAAGGGAGTTTTTGGAAGTATGATATTTATCTTCCCAATTAACCATTCTGCAAGATACAGTTGTTAAGTCATAGAGATGGCTGAACATCTGGTGTCCATTGGAAGTGGTGAATGAATTCTTTGTTTTGCTTTGTCTGTGTGCATAGCTTTAGTTTTCTCTATTTAACTGTCTCTCAATCCTTGAGTTTTCTCACTTCTACACTTCAGAGTATCTCTCCAATCCTGCTGGTGGGAGTGAGAACCTTTTTGGGGCTCAGTTGCTGGATAGGGTTAAACTACAGAACATCTGATCTGGAAAGATGTTCTGGAAAAAACAAGCATCCTATAAAATCAGAAGTCAGATAGGGAAAAGGATCTTATTCTGCTGCTCTGAACTTGTAACCTCTGCCCAAATTTATGCAAATGTAGCAAAAGGTGACATTCAGATTATATCATTTCTGGTATCCTGCAATATTTTTAAAATATTTACTTCTATTTTAACGACAACTTTCAAGCTTTTTGGCTTTTAGTACCAAATTTAGGCAGTTACAAAACGCTTGCAAAAGGCATCAGAATGCTCTCAGATTATTAAAAAAATGATCCTTCTTTCTTTTCCTTGTTTTATGAGCTGCATTAGTCCAAATTTAGTGTTAGTAAGCTACAATGCCATGTTATTTGTCAGATGAAAGCAATAGTACTTTTGATATAACAGATGCTTGTTTGGTTTGTTTGGTTTTGGGTTTTGTTTTGTTTTTTTTTTAATGGCTCTTTGCACTTAAAGCAGAATGGTGTTATTACTAAGCAAAAAAAATATCATATTTCATTTTTTAAAAAATTCATAAACTAGCAGGAGTCACTTCAGAAACTGTCAAGTAAAAAAAAAATTAAGTTCAGATTTAGCCTGTAATATGTCCATAGATCTCACATTAACAAAGGACTAGAGCAGATCCCTTTAATTTGTTTATACATGGGTGGTTTTGGTTTTTTTTGTGATGATGATGAGGGATTAACTCAAATTTCATCAGATAACAGTAAATGTAAAATCAAACAATATAGCACATTTTACTCAGATCAAGTACATTATTGGATGTCATTAGTAATACCTGGGTAATCCTCTCTTCCCATACATGGCAAAAGACGAATCAAAGGATTAAATTCTTGATTTTTGAAACTAAAGCTTTGAAGAGGGCATTCTATGCTTTATATTAAATTTCAATGGTTATATAACATTGTTCTAGTCTGAACTTATCTATGCCATGAAACAGGCTGACTTGTGACCCAGGAGTGAGGCAAGATTAAAAAAAAAAATGTATGATTTGGGAAAACATTTGATTTTGTGATCATTTCACTGAATCTGGAAATTCATTGTCTGCAGTTCACTATTTTTATTTATACAATCTCAAATAATTATTGGAATTATGAAAATGGAAGGATTGTTTTTGTTCAAAAATGTTTCAAATGAAGCTATTATAAAATTATTTTTTGGTAAATTTGGAAGAACAGTATGTGATAAAACAAATCTTTGAGCTGCCCAGAATTAGGACTGTATTAATAAGTGCTATAAACCATGTACGAATCCTTTAACCAAATTGAATTTAATACAATTTGAATCCATCTTTTGACTTTTTCTTTAGAAATCAATTGCACGCACAAGTGTCTGCCATGTAGAAAAGCCTTTATAAACTCATGCAAATTACTAAATTCCACCTTTTTTCACTGTATTGCATTGGGGGTGCAATATCAGACACTATATCTAAAGACAAATCCTGAGCACATTTAAACTAAAATTAACTATATAATTCATCTAAGATGCCTTTGTAAAGGAAAAAAGAAATCTAGACCTATACATGAAATATTTTAATAAATAGTTGTTATTGATGAGTTGTGAGAACAGAGGACACTTTACAGCTGAAATTACTACAGTAAAGTTGCAAAACCAACTAGTGGGATCTAATAGAAATTGCATCCAGCCAAAAAAACCCAAGTTTATTGTGTTTGTATTTGTTAATATGAGAACACCATAACTCCTTTTGAGTGGGTCACAAAGCATTCAACAATTAATATTTATTTAATACATAAATAAGTATAAAAACTTTGAGTGATTACCACAAATTTAGAATGTAATCACAAGTAAATCTATAAACTGATTTTATTAATTAAAAAAGACTGTGATTAAATTTCACATTTTTTAAAAACATTCTATATTAATCTGCTTAAAATAGTGTAAAGCTGTAGAAGAAAGCATAAGACCTTGAGGAAAATGGTAAATCAGCTGGCAGATCCAACCATGCAAAAGTGCTAGCAATTAGAATAATGCCAGTTCCCAGCTGGTGTACTTAAATACAATTACTACCCAGGAAGAAGAGAGAGTAGAAGTAGTATGAAACCTAGAAGGAAATTTCTAAGTAATATTGGCTCAAGACACATCTTCACTAAAAACAAACAAACAAACAAAAAAAAACCCAAAAGAAAGTGTGGTCTATATTGACATAAATTACTCAGTTATTTTAGTTTGTATTTGAAAAAAAAATCAGACAAGTAATTAAAAGTCAAATGGTTGTGGTAGATGTCCTAAAATAACTGAAATAGCCAGAAGTGGTAAGTGTGCTTTTATTGAGCTGTGAAATTAATTGAAATTTACTTTGTGAGTCATCAGGGAGAAGTTAGGCTTATTGGTCCTTCACCTTGGCTGAAATTTGCAAGTATAAATTAAAAAGCTTAGGAGCATTAGATGCTTGCAGTCTTACAAGCTGTTGTCTCATTCCCAGCCTCTTTACTCCTTCAGTTGTGTCATGACTATTTCAGACATAAAATGTATCTCCAAATATTGGTTTATTAGGATCATCTTCTGCGTATGGCAATAGTTGTTTTCTCAGTTGTGTCTATCCTACAAGATCTTTGTAATGATTCTTTCTTACATAAGATAAAAAATAAATTCAGGAAAATAATA
>WBNH01003470.1:150719-183997 GCA_013401255.1 Urocolius indicus | reverse complement strand
GATGTTAAACAAAACAGGTCTCAACACTGAGCACCGGGGAACATCACTGGTGACCGGCTGCCAGCTGGATTTAACTCCATTCACCACCACTCTGTGGGCCCATCCATACAGACAGTTTTCCACTCATCTCAGAGCAGGTCAATCCAAGCCATGGGAAGGCAGTTTATCCAGGGGGATGCTGTGGGACACAGTATAAATGGCTTTACTAAAGTCCAGGAAGACCACATCCACAGCTTTTCCCTCATCCACTAAGCAGGTCATCTTGTCGTAGAAGGAGAACAGGTTGATCAAGCAGGGCTTGTCTTCGTAAAGCCAGGTTGACTAGGCCTGAACAACTTCTACTGGAGTTACGATGGATCACTTTGCTCTAGAAAATCAAGCTTAAAGCTGGAAGCTCCCTCTCAAATCTGCCATCACCTTGCTGCAGTTACAAAAACATTTTAATATAAGTTGAAGACCAAGTATAGGATGAACAAGCTGGAAACACTTGGAACAGCTCCCTACTTGCTGCCACAGAGAGCTGCAGAGGCCTTCAGCAGCGTCCAAAAAAATCACACACTCACCCTGTCATATCAACTGATAAACACCATACCCGACTGAAAATATCACAGGACCCTGTCTTGGACAGGAAAAACTAGGTAGAAGTCCTAAACAACTCACTATGTGAGGACTCACTACACTGCAAAACAAATTAACTGCTCCACAAGCAATGTTTAAAACAAACACTATTTCGGTGCAGATGGAAATTGACTTAGGAGAGTTTTACTGTACAAGTTAACCAAAATGAGATCTAATATTTAAAATACCAAGGGAATAATTTCTACTTACAAGCATTCAACTGAGAGCTGGGGTCAGTGCACTTGCCTTTTCTTTTACTTTGCTTTCGCTCTTCATCCCTGATCTTCCTCTCTGCTCCCTGTTAGACAAAAGATCAAGGGGAAGAAGGGGAGAGAGATCGGTTTAGGTTTTTTGTTTTTTTTTTTTATTCCAGCTGCAGAAGCAGGAACACAGATTCTTCCAGAGCTATGTTTGTGGAGGTCAGCTCCATGATACGTGAGTTTCAGGTCTGCCAACTTTGAGATCTGCCCAGTGGTTACTTTCGCATGCTGTCATCTAATGAAATCCAGCGACCAAATCCAAGATGCAAACACACTTTTCTTTCAAGTGACATGAGGATATGATAAAAAAAAGATACACACAGCTATAACAACTGTATAAAGTGTGACAAAAATATATCTAAACTGCTTAAAACAATACAAACCTGCAAGTTCTCTCAGGTTAAGAGTTCAACAGACCAGCATGTTGCACATTGAACCAGCAGCCTCCACTGACCTCAAGCTGCAGACATGCATAACTGTAAAGCAGACATTACTTCTCTCTATTGGAGCCAGACTCTGGGGAAGCCAGACACCTAATCAGGTTCTCCCCATGGTTCTTGGCCCTCCAAACCAAGCAGCAATGAGGAGAGAAAAATATTTTCTGCAACATGCACGGCAGCTGTGATGGAGAGAGAGGAAGAAGGAAGGAAGGAGGTTTCCATTGGAATCATGTTCATTCTTCCAGCTCTGCCCAGATCTCCCACATAACTGTGGGTTAAGGCAAGGATGTCACATCACCAGTTGTGTAAGGTGATAAGCCCACAGTAGGTTCCCAACACTCAACCAGATCATTGCCCTAAGCAGTATACACAAGTTCTACCTGTTTCCCAACACTCTCCTGCAAAGGAAGGGAAACAGGAACAGTTATCTGGACACAGGAAGCCATTATTTCTCATTCCCACCCCTGCAAGCTGCTAAAACACACCCCACACCCCACACCCTTGCATAGACTAGATTAGCTATGGTGACTCGAAAAGCATGTGGCAATGGGGTGCAAACCTCCCAGCTGATTTGCTTGAAAGCAGGAAGGTTCAAAGGGACCTAGATCGCTTGGCTGAGCAAAGGCCAATTGTATGAGGTTCAAGGAGGCCAAGTCCTAAATCCTGCACTTGGGCCAAAACAACTCCAGGCAGTGCTATGGGCTTGGGGCAGAGTGGTTGGAAAGCTGCCTGGAGGAAAAGGACCTGGGGGTGTTAGTTGACAGCAGATGAACATGATCCAGCAGTGTGCCCAGGTGGCCAAGAAGGCCAATGGCATCCTGGCTTGTATCAGAAATAGTGTGGTCAGCAAGGATAAGGAAGTGATTTTACCCCTGTACTCAGCACTGGTGAGGCTGCACCTCAAATACCGTGTCCAGTTCTGAGCCCCTCACTACAAGAAGGACATTGAGATGCTGGAGTGTGTCCAGAGATGGGCAATGAAGGTGGGGAAGGGTCTGGAGCACAAGTCTGATGAGGAGCAGATGAGACAGCTGAGGATGTTTAGCCTAGAGAAGAGGAGCCTGAGAGGAGATATGATCATTCTCTACAACTGTTTGAAAGGAAGTTGTATCAAGGTGAAATGGCCTCAAGTTGTGCCAGGGAAGATTTCTATTGGAGATTAGGATTTCACTGAGAGAGTTGTTAAACACTGGCACAGGCTGCCCAGGGAGGCGGTGAAATTACCATCTCTAGAGGTACTTAAAAGATGGATAGATGAGGTACTGAGAGATATTATTTACTGATGGACTCGGCAGTGTTGGTTTAATGGTTGGACTTGATGATTTGAAAGGTCTTTTCAAACAAAACGATTCTGTAAATCAATACCCTATGGGTGACAGGATACCCATGTCTGGTTAGGTAGCAGTGGGCATGTCTGCACTAGCAAGAAAAAACAAAATTAGCCTAAGCATTTGATGTGCATTAACATGCATCACATTTTCTCCCACCTAACAGCATGGACACAAACAGCTGCTGTGAAAAAGAAACTACTGATGAAGAAACAGTGATTGCCAGCTTCACTTGGCCCCATAACTGTAGGGAGCTATATCAGCTTTAAGACATCCCCCCTAAACCTCAGCAACTCCGGACATGCATCCCTCTGCAACTTCCCTTACCAGAATAATCAATCTCAGTCTGACAGCAAAAAGGTCAGATTTGGCTCCAGTCCTGTCTTCTACCCTTCACATGGAAATAATACATGCTACTAATTCTGCTACTCAGACTCTGTGCTACAGAGAACAGCACCTGCTTCCTTGTGGAGAATAGGCTAATTCATCAAGAGCATACATTGTGAGGAAATCTCTCTCCTCCTGGACCTATAGCCTGAGTTCTGCCTGAAAGTCAACTTGTTCCAGGCAAACACATTTCAAATCCCACATAAATAAAATTGTGTCTTGATCACAGGCTTTTCTGCCTTGCCAGTGTGAGCTCAGTGACAGCCAGGGTCAGGTAATTTTAAGAAAAGACATAGGCAACCCTGATTTCCACAATTATGGAACAGAACTTGTAAGAAAGAGGTTTTCTCAACTTCATCACCTAGAGAACAGCCTACAGTCTGAAAAGCAAGATTCCACACTCTTATCTGTGTGTTAAGAGCTGCATTTTTTTTTCCTTTCATTGTTTAGTTTGCCTTAGAGTCTCCAGTTGTGTAACAGACTCTTGTGCTGAGAAGGCAAAATGTTTTTTTCTGGAGAGCTGTCATCCATTCCTTCCTCCATCCCTTCCTCCCACAGAGAGCTGTGTTGTATTCGATAACCATCAAAAAAATGCAGGGAAAAGATGTGCCATTGAATCAGGACACACTGCGATCTGCACCCTTCATGCCACAATGGGACTCGCTGCTCCCACACAGGGCTGGGTCAGTCAGGTGTGCTCTGAAGAGAGAAGACTGCTCCCCAGCCTCTCTCTGCACACCCTCTCCCTCTGGGTACAGCTCTGGCACACAGTCTGAGCTGTTCAAGCTCTTCCTCTGCTCAGTGGCTGAGCTGCCAGGGAATATTGGATGACAAAAAAGTAGACATGTGTGTTTGCAGCCCAGAAACCTAATTATGTCCTGGGCTGCACAAGCAGCAGTGTGGGCAGCAGGTCAAGGGGGGTGGTTCTGCCCCTCTGCTCTGCTGAGAGCCCACCTGCAGTACTACCTCCAGCTCTAGAAGCCTCAGCACAGGAAAGACATGGACCTGTTGGAACAGGTCCAGAGAAGGCCACAAAAATGGTCTAAGGGCTAGAACATCTCACCTGTGAGGAAAGGCTGAGAGAGCTGGGGTTGTTCAGCCTAGAGAAGGCTCTAAGGAGCCTTCCAGTATATAAAGGAGGCTTATGAGAAAGAAACTTTTTACTAAGGCCTGTAGTGACAGGACAAGGGGTTTTAAGGTTATAAAGAGGGCAAGCTCAGACTACACATAAGGAAGCAATATTTTTACAGTGAGGGTGGTGAGACCCTGGAACAGGTTGCCCAGAGAGACTGTGGATTCCCATCCCTGGAAGGGTTCAAAGGCAGGTTGGATGGGGCTCTGAGGATCTGGTCTAGTAGCAAGTGTTCTTGCCTACAGCAGGGGCGTTGCAACTAGGCGATCTTTAAAGCTCCCTTCCAAGCCAAACCATTCTGTGATTCTGTCATCATGCAACAGAAGGAACGGTCTCAGTGGTGCTGTCCACCCGCATCAATGCTGTCTCCCCCTGCCTTGCACCATCTCCTTCCAACAGCATCTCACTTGTCTGTTTCTGACATTCTACAGCACTCCCATCACCACAAGAATAATAGCAGGTCCCAGAGGACAACACTAGCTATAGGCTATGAGAGTCTTGCGCTTAATCTTCCCCATGTGGGTGCTTAGCCAAGGCACAATTTACAGCAGCAAAGGTCATCTTTCTCCGAGACAGGTCATTCCCATCACTACACAGCCCAAAGACTGCTGGGCCAAGTCTAAACAAATCTTGGGCCATAACATACCACAGGATGACGCCACTACGCCCATAATGTTTTTGCTCAGCTCTTGATGAAGACCAAACATGCTGGGCACCCAGGGAACCTGCTTTACACAGAGAGAGCACAAAGAGGAAGATGGAAGCACACGAAGAAACTCAGTCTCAGAGGCAGCAGGCAGAAACTAGGAACAACTATCAGCAGCCTTCCCTTCCACCCTAAGCATGGGAATCCTCTTTCACTCCTTTCCTGTGCAAAAGACATCACACAACATTTACTGTTTGACTTTTTGTAGGATATCTATTGATCTACACACAAAAAAAAGAAAGCAGAGTACTGCCATGCCAATGTCTGGGTTCAAAGTCAGGGCACGCCTGCAACCCAAACACAGCCTTAACAGATAAAGGAACAGAGGGGACCCACTAAGAGCTGTCCCTGTTAAACGGCCACAGCATTTTGTGATGCTTTTTCCAACAGACCTCCACAGCATAAACTTGGCCCTTTATGAAGAAAATGTGGCTAACAGCACTTCTACAGGTATCTGTGACTGGCCACAGGAGGACAAACATGTTCAGAACTGCAGTACATGTTGATATGACAGTAATGATGGGCTGGTCTTCAGTGTTCACAGGACAAGTCACTACCCAAGATTCAAAGCAGGACAGAAAACGGGTGTCCTTTCTGAAACACCAATGCTCATACAGGAGCCTGGAGAAGGCGGCCAGCACTGGGCACTATGAGTCAGTATCTGTAAAGACACAGGTCTGCTCACAGACCCTCTCTCACTCCATACATCAAATGAACACTTGAGTACACAGTTTGATCCCAAGGGGTGACAAACAGTACTCAGCTCGTCAGCCTCTGTCCCCAGCCCTCACTGCTGGACCCAGCCCAGAGCTGAAAGGCAGCAAACCTCAACACCATTTCTATAAATGCAAACTGCAGAATCATCAGGCACCAATCTCACAGTGACTGCATGTTCAAAGAATGAACAACAGTCAGACTACATACAGATCAGGAATCTTTTCTCTTTCTCTCCCTCTCCTTTTATTTCAGGTTTAATTTGCAAACTCTCTGGAGGAATAAAGCAGGAGGAAAGGTTACAATCCCAAAAGAAAATAAAGGATACACTGGCATTACTATACTATACAGAAAAATTATGGTATAGATTCCCTTAAGCTATGTCATGTCTGCCCTTTTTATTATCCAATTTATTATCCAATTTGTCTTATTAGCTAGTGGGACAAGCCTCCCAGTAATTTTAGAAGCGTCAGCAACTAACTGGACAGTTTATGAGTAAAAGATGCTCCCCTTCCCTGTAGCAAATCTATACTCACTGGTACTGTAGAGAATACAGGTTGACAACACACAAGACTTGCAGATAACGAGTGAGCTTTGGATGACACATCTGCCTCTGTCTCATTTTACAGGAGGGAAAGAGAGGAAAAAAAAAAAAGGCCTGAAGAAAGCTCATGAGACCCAAGCTTACTGGCAAGCCTTTGAGGTAGCTCTGGAGAGAATTCACAAACTCCTTGGTGAATTCTTTGCAGGAATCATCACAATAACAGCCATCTCCAGGCACACTTGGAAGATGACTGAGCAGCTTTACATAGGCAGTCAGTTACAGGCAGCTTCTCCTAACCATGCAGGAAAGCAGAAGGGCCAATTTAAAAGCATAGAGATGGACAAAAAAAAAAGGTGGCAGGATGAGTCAATGGGATGCTACGACAGACAGACTGTAGAGCGCTCCCCGTATTTTGAGAGGTAAGTGGAGGCAGAGCAATGGCACAGGAGATGAACCTTTGCAGAAGCGTCCGAGAGATGACAAGGCAAGACCACACCGTATGTAATCAGTACAAATCTAGCAGGGAATTTGAGTGATGGTCACAAGCCAAACTCACATCTGCAGCTGCACAGAGAAGTATCTGAGATGCCACTTACAAAGAGTCTGGGCGCAAAGAACGAGAGGCCGTAATCAACTAGGATGCCAGCAAAATGGGAAGACTGTGTGGTTCACAGCAATTAAAAGGAGGACAGGTAAGTCTAGGCTGCCATTATCCCAGCCTAGAAAGATCTTGGTCACGCTGGAAATAGTAACATTGCATGCTATTTGCTCTTGTCCTTCAAAAGACTGTTCAGGCAGGAACAGCTTACAGAGATTGGGAAATGTCCTTTATTTGCAAGCTCAGTCAAGCTTTTTCAACTGCTTTCAGTTCAGCTCTTGCTGGTTCTTTCACAGCTTCAGGTGAACAGTGGCTTTGAGGGAAGTGCTAATTCTCTGGGTGCTAAATGTGGTAGGCAGAACAGTCAAATTACAGCACCCATCCAGTCCGTAAGTGGGTTAGGTTATCCTCCTGTATCTCACAGGGCTGTCTTGCTGAGAACAGCAAGATTTGCCATTCATAAGATGTGCAAGTTATTACATTTTTTTTAATAGCAAATCCAATAAGAACACACAAGGAAATTTAAAAGGACCAACATGACATAGCTTGGGCAAAAAGACAAACCTCCACTTGCTTCAGTCCTCCAATGCCTTCTCTTATTGAAGATACTCTGCAGGACTTCCCAGTGGCTGGAGTACTGACAGCCAGTGTCCTGCCACAGGCTGACCTTCCTCCAAAGTCAATCCTCAGGAACACTTCTCAGCGCTCCAGCATTTTGAGAGCAGCAAATTTATCTGAGGTCATTGTAACCTCTATGAGCCAAAGCAGAAGAGGCAAAATTTTTTTCCTTGTCAAAGGCTGAACACAGATGGGAGTTTTCAGTGAGCAAAAAGAGCAAGTGGCAGAATTAGGAAAAGAAAAAAAGGCAGCTACTAAGCTGTGGAAAAAATCTTTCCCAAAGGGTCACTGACACATTAAGCCAATCCTACCTTGTCACAGAAGACTTTAATCTGGCAGTAGGCTCTATGGACAGGTTTATTACTCCTGTTATTGTAGCTGTAGGTGTCAATCTGAAGATTCAGAGGCAGGCCTTTAACTCCCTTCTGAGAGGAGAAATCCGTGCTGAGGCAGTTCACAGAAATGAAAACCTGTAGAAGAGGAAAGCACCACCAGTCAGTAGTGACACTCAGACTCCTGGCTGGCCACTGAATCATGGACTACTGTGTGTGCAGAGATCTAAATGCTGGTCCTTGACACTACAGGTAGACTTCTGCCTTCTAAGAGATTAGGTAAAACACACAAGAAGCAGTATCACGTTCTTCATTTTTTACGTAAACCATTAAAGGGAACAAAACCACTTTGTCCAGAGTGATTTTCAACCCTCCAAATTTTACAAAGACTCCAGCCACCTTTCACAGATATTCCTGATTATGACATTTGAAGTCTCTTAGACCGACTTTCAGGAATGACAGTCCTTACAACACCTAACCCTCCCTGCCCAGTGCTTTATCATCTTGGGAAGAACATAGTGATGCTTCAAAAAAACCCCAAAATTATGTTACTCTGGACAAGTTTAAACAAAGCTTTCCCTGAGCTTTATGTAAGCTGCTAGGAGCACAGCTTATGCTTAAAACTACTTGGGGTTTTCTTGTTGGTGGTGAGCTTTTTTGAAAACGATATTAAAAGCTTTTAAACAAAACCTTAGGCAATATGTTATCTTTAAACATAGGAGGAATAATCTCCTTATTTCAATGAAAGAGTTTCTGGGCTTTTATACTTAAGATAAACACCATTTTGAATATTCCACAGTAAGACCTACAACACCTTGTGAATGTTCAGATCAAAAGAGAAAGAATAATATTTTCATTATTCTAACAAAAAAACTTGAATTATGAAGAAAATGAAGAGGGATTTTCAACATATCCATTTTCATAATTGAAAACAAAAAAAAATCCCCAAAAAAACCAACCAACCAAACTTGGAACAAAACAAAAAAATCAAAACGAAACCAAAACCAACACCCAACAACCCACAACCACAGAACAAGCCAAACACTGCTTAAGAGAAGGAAGAAATATCTTTGTGTGGATATGAAAAGATAAACCAGAGTGCTTTGTATCCAGAATGTGCACCTGCTTTGTGCCAAGCCTTTCTCCAGACACAATCCTCATTATTGGCACACCTCAGAAGATGCTGCAATGATTAATTACCAGGAATTCATGAGCTACCAATGGCTCCTCTCCTTTCTGTATCAAGAACAAAGACTGTGAACTCACTACTTCAAAAAATAAAAAAAAAAAAAAAAAACCCTTGGCAGAAATGTTGCAGGAATACTGTCCCTGCCCCTGACAGCTCGCTGCTGTGCGAGGGCCGTGAAGCGCCAGTGACATGGGCTCTGCAGGCAGTTAGTGCCACCTCCCGGTGGCACCTCTTGCTGCAAAGTCTCAGGGGAGGTTTGGAAAAGTTCACGGGTTTGGGTTGGATTTGTGGTTTTGCAGAGAGCTTAGTACGGGTTTCTTTGCACAGGTTCTGCAACATCTTTTACCAGTT
This sequence comes from Urocolius indicus, assembly GCA_013401255.1. Lineage (NCBI taxonomy): Eukaryota > Metazoa > Chordata > Aves > Coliiformes > Coliidae > Urocolius > Urocolius indicus. Next base: position 174,780 of record WBNH01003470.1, on the reverse strand, counting down.
TTAATAAAAAAGGAGAAATGGAAATATAACGCTGTCTACATGACAAAATTTCTTTCCTGTTGAGGAGAGTCACACCAAAACAGAAAATACACTTTTAAGATTTCTAGGACAGATATATAGAATCATTTTGATTGTAGAAGACCTTTACGATCATGAAGTCCAACCACGCACCTCACACTGCCAAGCCCATCGCTAAACCATGTCCCTCAGCAGCTCAGCTGCACGGCTTTTCAATACCTCAAGGGATGGGACTCCACCACCTCCCTGGGCAGCCTGGGCCAGTGTCTGTAACAATCCTCTCAGTGAAAAAGTTCTTCATTTCCAATCTAAACCTCCTCTAGTGCAACTTGAGGCCATTTCCTCTTGTCGTATCCCTTATTACTTGAGACTGATCCTTACCTCGCTAGAACCTCCTTTCAGGGAGGGATCATGTCTCCCCTCAGCCTCCTGTAGGCTCAACATCCTCAGGTCTTTCAGCCACTCCTCATCACACCTTGTGCTCCAGACCCTTCCTCAGCTTTGTTGCCCATCTCTGCACACACTCCAGCACCTCAATGTCCTTCTTTTAACAAGAGGCCCAATATTGAACACAGTATTTGGAGTGTAGTCTCACCAGCACCAAGTACAGGGGGCAATCACTTCCTTGGTCCAGCTGGCCACATTAATATAAAATTTGATATACACACATAGATAAGTGTCTTCACTCGTAACAACCTGCCTGAACGTTCATGATTCACCTGCAACTGTCTTGCAGCCCCTGTGAGCAGCATCAGCCAAGCACAGTGAACACAGTGCCCATCCCGCCATTTGTGCATACACAAAGTTTCACAGGGTCGATGATGCCCCTGCCGGGTCCCACTTGTGCAAAGCGATCCTGGAAGGCAAAGCCACCTCCTGACTGATGCCTGTGGCCTGTCAGAGCCCTGTGTCAGGCAGCTCAGCCTGCAGCATTGCTCTGCGGGGCTCTGTGCCAGGACAAGGTTCAGCGACAGCAGCGCTGAAGGTGAACCAGAGCTCCATGCCCAATCGCCTTCCAGCTGGGCCTCAGCATCCCAAACCCACAGTCTTCCAAGACAGATTTTTTTTGAAAGCATTAAAATACATCCCAAATCACAGCCAGGGAAATTATGGTTTGAGCTTTCTCCAGTCTGACCCAAATGATGGTTTTGCCAGCTTTTGTGTCCGTCCCCCCCCGGCCTTCCCGTTTTGCTGCTTTCAGCTTTATAAGGGCATTTTGCATGCAGTGCTGACACACCCAGGAAGAAAGCTTCCAGAAGTTTGTAGAGCTGTTTTCACCCACTTTGGAGGTAGGTAATCAGATGTATGCATAGCCTGAATAATTATGTTCCCTGAGCAAGGGGTGTGTTCTTTATAAAGAGCCTCAGCTCTGATGTTTGTATATTTTTGCATTTTAAATTTTAATTTTATTTACTCATACTGAATATTCACATGCAATTCTCATGTCTGCATGAAGAAATGATTGCATTCCTCCAGAAAACATGTCCAAGCCAGCAGGTCCACCACAGCCTCAAAACTGTCGCGAAATCCCTTGTTTGAGTTTCACACCAGTGGTGCAGCATGGTGAGCAGCACCAGCTCCACAGTGACACTTTTCTTTACCAGATAATTCAGGTCTGATTTCAGTTTTCACAGCTTAGCTGTCACGCAAAGCCCACACAGAACACTGGGCTGAAGGTGGAAGCACTGGTCTCGGTACAAGGGACACAAAATTTGCAGCAGCAGAGCTGCATTGGTATCCCACGGGAATTTGGGATAGCCTGTTAGATGACAAAGATTATTCTCCTACTTTAGAGTCTCCTCATTTGATTAGCTTTGGCTTAAAGCAGTTGACTTGATTTTCATGCCATTTATGTCTTCAGGACTCCGGGCAAGAGATGACAACTAAAACCAAATCACCTCTCTGAAGCAAGTGAGCCACAGCTTGTCTTCTCCTGGTTGTACAAAGCCATTTCAGTTCAAAAGGATCATCTACATCTCCCTACCCATCTTGCAATTCCTATTTTTGAGCAACTTTGGATTACCTCAAGTTCCCCAGAAACAGTTTCATTGAACAGCTTTTCCACTTTGGGCTAAAACAGTTTCAAGCCAGGTGCTTCGTGTTCAGGAAGATTTGACTTGCGTTCGAAAAGAAACGCAAGGCCAAGTGACTGCGCCAGCTACATCCCCACCCCAAAATTGCCAGAAGAAAGAAAAATGTAACCACAGAAGTTGCTCTGCGTCTTCAGCCTGCTGAGCAGGATTCCTTTTCATGTGTCCAACCTATTTTTCTAAAGGCAGTTCCGCATTCTCAGCTATATTAAGATTTGTTGTTACTTTAAAAAAAAAACCCAACAAAACACAACCACATTTTCATGTCACCTCCCCAGATTCAACATAAAGACAAGCACTTAAAAATAGAGCATTGTCAAGCCCGAGCATTTTCAAACATGACTCAAGCCCTCAAAAGCTACCCAGATTTTCTCCAAAACTGTGATTTCTAAAGAGATGAGAAACCTGTTTGAGTAATACTGCTTGCTTGGCAGTTACGCCTTTAGTCTATATTTGTATCATGTTTCCAAGCTTTTTTCTCTAACCAAAGCCAAGCTTGATTTTCCTTTCCCTTTTTGTTGATTTTTTTTTCTTTACACTTCTTAAAAGCTTACTAGTGAAAGCTGAGATTCCCATCGAAACAAATGGCTTCACAATGGCAGGGCTGCAGACAAAAACACCAGACAGCATGAAACCTATGAGCCGGTATGAGCCAACACTGACCCCAACACGTTCCAGAGCCTCCTCTACCCAACACCATGCTGGGTTTTCTGCAGCCTTTGGGGTGAACAAGCAGCAGCCCAGCCGCTCATGACGAAAGACGGAAGGCAGAAGGATTAAAGCACCTCCTCCGGGATCACGCTGGAAGTCAGTGTGGGAAGAAGCCAGACCTCATCACTTCCTGCTCTGCTTTAACCACCCCACCACTCACATCCCTCCTCGCCCAATGTGGCGGAAACACACCCTGCCTACGCTCAGATCTACGAGAAACGATCTTTCATTTTAATAACGCAGCAAAAGAAAATGAATCCAGAAGCTCTGCTCTGTGCCCTCAAGGGCAGGCAGTGGAGACAGCCAAGTTCTTTCTACACAGTACCTTTTTCTAATAAGATCTGCCTTTCAAACAAACCAGGAAAAACAAGCATAATTAAAGGGCAATCAAAGCGCTGCAGGAACCTCGCTGTCAGCGAGATGAAAGATGCCTTTTTTAAATGAAGGCCTGCATTCCCAGGTCTCTTCTCCCTGGTTTATCTTGGACGCCGTGCTCTTTTGTCACACAAAAAGCACCAGCAATTTTGACTAGTCCAAAGGCTACATACATAGCAGCTTTAGATGAACCGTCACTTTGTGCAGCCTCTTCTGACTCACCGCAAAGCAAATTTGACAAGGAACAATATGTAGGTACACATCAATGTCTAGGGTGGTTATAGGCAATGGCAAGCAACTCAGATCAGTATTAACACCCTATAAGGTCTGGCCAGTCCCCAGCCAACTTAGGCATGGTGAGACCTTAATGGGTCAGTAACAGGTCTCTCCATTATGCAAAGACTTGTACGTCCTTCTGGATGAGACCCTACACAGACAGACTTGGGACTATCCCAGTCTGATCACCTTGCTCCATGTGACTTTCACTTCAATAAAGGACTGCTAAATTGAATTCACCTCCTGCTATTTGTGCTTCATTATCATTTCTGCACACCGAGGATGAAGGTATCACTCAAAAACTCAAGTCCATTGGGTATTTCTTTCTCTGTTGAGAATTCAGATAAAACCTTTAGCTCTGTTCTAGCACTAATAGGCAAAATCCTCTCAGTGGAACGTTATAGTCAACTTCAAATTGTCAGGACGCTCTTGATTTTGGATTACTGTGTTTGTACAGAACACAAAGTCTGGAGCCTGCAACACAACAACCAGGGAGAGGTTAAACTGTAACAAGCTTCTTTCCAGAGAACACAGTTGGATACTTTTTTTCTCAGCCTTAGCCAAATAATTTCAGTGTCCTGCCTGAGACACGGCAGGCAAAAGTATTCTAGTGTGTCCTGGGCCCACTTCCCCAACACAAAGTCTCACCTGTGGACCGATCACCACACATCCCCGTGGCAGGCCAGTCTGAAGCCACACACAGCCCTCGCTCAGAGGGACTCATGGGCCCTATGCTGCACTTCACTGGGACTTCTCTCCAAGCAGCAAGGCCACTCCTGAGGTCTCTGTCTGGGGACAGCAGCAGTCACTGTGCAGCTGCCTTGATCTACAAGTTTTTTTTTCCACTTTTTGCAGGACAAAGGGACATAGAAACCCTCAACCAAATTGACCTGGACAGGAGCCTTTGAGGCCACCACAGCAGATTAAAAACCAGAGGAACAAGCTAAAGGACCCATCAAACCCAAACAAAAGAACTTGAATATAGACTGGGGCATTTGAACAAACTTCCTTCTCTCCTGCCTGCACAGATTCCCTTGGAGACCCAAGACACACACATCTTCCACCATTACAAAGTGGGAAGCCACACAGCTACTGCTCACACCAGGACAACACGGATGCTCCCCTCAGCAGGAATTCCGGGAATGTCAATGCAGAGGCCAGCAGCTACCAGGTCACTTGGTCTCCTGCAGATGTGCATGCAATTCAGGGGTATGCAACCACCTAGTCACAGCACTCCTTGCTGGCTAGCTGAAGGAGCAGCCCTAGGCCCAAATTCCACAAACAACTCATTTATCAGCCCTACACTGGAGAAAAATTACCCGGAAGCTCAAAGGTTGTTATTTGAGTTCTGATGGGTGAATGCATGTGGTTTAGGCTTGGACAAATGTAAATACAAAGAAAGGGACAAATAAACGGTCTTTTCTAAGCATTTGTCCACATGGTTGCATGTGAGATAGGCCCTGATCAGTGCTGTAAGCTGACTGGATGCAAATCACCACTTCCAGTCCAAAAGCCTTCTTTCTAAACTCCAGCAGCGCAGCTCCAGGCAGAGCTGTCAGCATAGGCACAGCTTCGTGGCTTCCAGGACTGGTGCTGGGTCCTGGCCAGGCAGCTGGCAGTGATGCAGGGTAAGCACAGCGCTGCCTGCACACAGCTGCAGAGGTATGTCCTAAGAAAACAGCACTGGGAAGACTGTTCCGTCTTTCAAAGAGGGAAGACAAAAAGGAAAGCTTGTGCAGATCACCTGAGAGGTGGTTAATTTTGCTGCTCTCACATTCGTTTCTTCACCTCCCACATGCACCACAGGTTTTGCATCAGCAGGAGGCGAGCCAGGAGAGAGAGATAAAAAAGTTGGGCAATTCATGCACCTGTGAGCTCCGCAGCCTCCTCCTGCCTGTGGGATCGGACGCTCCAAATAAGGCTTGTCTGGCAGATGGGCGATATGGCCGCATCCGTTCCAGCTCCTCACAGCCAGACCCAGCACCGTCCTGCTGGCAGCCCGGGGAAGTTAGTTTGCATCCAAACCTACCCAGCCCAATCTGGATGACTGATACAAAAAAAAACCAAAACAAAACACATCACGGATCCTACACCACACCAAGGAATGCTGAGTGGGAAATACGACCCAGCTCTGGATAAGAGAACATCCTTCTAGCAAATTTACTCCATCAACAAGGCAAAAACAAATGTTTATGAAAGGAAAATACATATTCCTGCTCAAAGAGCAATGCTGATTGTTATTCCAATGTGTTCTGAGGCAAGGCAATACAGAAACATCTCTGCTCACAACACGTGGGAAATGCAGGGACTGAGGTTCCCAGTCCCATCAGTGCTTCCTCCAACCCCACGCTCTGGCAAGATAAAGATGCAGGGCCAGGTGTCAGCTTTTGTTCGGTTGGTTGGAAAGTAAAAGCAGCAGTTTGGGGGGAAAAAAAAAAAAAGACAAAAAAAAAGCACCCCAAAACACACAAACTTAAAACCAAAACCTCACAAAAAAACCCCAAACAAGAAAGCCAACCCACTCGCCAAACAGCTTCCCCACTCCTCCCAAAAAATCCAAATAAGTAAAAACAAACGAAAATCCCACAGCACAAAACAAAGAATTGCATCTACAAAGGCACAAAAAATGGCTGAAAAGGAAGATTTGCCATCAGGTATGAAACTGGAAAAAAATAAACCACCTCCCAGTTTTCTCTATGAAAGAGTCAAATTCGGGAAGACTGGTTTTCTTCAAGCTTTAGGAAACACACTGGGAGCCCTGTAGTTTGTTGGAAGATCAGACGGTGGAATTTGGGACACCAAGTTCTGAAGAAAAACCTCAGAATTGCTTCTGACTTCTATTGTTTCTAATTTGCAAAGCTTAGAATCAAGGGCAACACATGCTTGTTTTTCAGAAAACCCAAGACAAAGTAGGGAGAGGTCTGCATTAAGAGGCAGGTAAGCAATACTATGTCACTGCTCCACAGGCTGTATGTACCTGTGCCTCGGAGTACCTGTGGTCTGCAGCCTTGGCTTCAAACCAATCTCTTTCATTTAAGTATGTTTGACTCATCACATTTCATAGTTTCATTTCCAACTCGCCAAACCTGTACCTCCTTGATGCTGCTGAAGGTGGCAACACCTTCTTTAATGAGGCATATGACTGTCGTTTCATTACAATGGCATCCATATAAATGTGTGCAATATTCATCAATCCAAAAAAGCTGAAATTCTTCCTACACTGGACACCAAGTAAGGATTATTCTAGAATAAACTCTTAAAATAAACTAGTGGTGTACATCCCAGCCTTATTGCATGGTGTAGGAAGAGACCCATCTTCTCCAAAAACTGAGCTCGGCGGAACAAAAAAAAAAATCAAATCCTACTCAAGAACTGTAGGCAACGCACACCAGGATCTGCCAGAAGACCACCCTTGTTGTCCAATCTGCTATTTCAAAAGGCCAACCCAAATCAGCCTAAATTACTTTCATATGGGATCATTCCACTTTTCTTGGGCAAAACAAAACAAAAAACAGAACTAAAAAAAAAAAAAAAAACAAACACAAAAGCCCCCAAAGCAATTGCTCTGTCGTTGAGTGTGTCACTGAAGAGATATCACAGCACTTTTCCTTTGGTGGAAAGGCAGCACAGAAAACTCTACCACCATATTCTCTAGGCCTAAATGCCCGTGTTGCACTCATCCCTTTTTAGTAGAAAGGGTCTTTTCACACACAGCATCTGGCTCAAAACGCCTTTTTTTTTGTTGTTTAGAGGGAAAGAGTGGGAGGACAATAGAATCCTTAACATGCAGTGACATAATTTTTGGCTGCAGTCCCACCATGCAGCCTAAAGCAAGTCAGACAGAAGACCTTCATGGGGGCCCTTCTCTGGGAGCTGCTGGAAGCAGCATTTCATTTGGGAAATGGCCCTGTGGCAAGCATGGAAGGAGTGCCCCAGCACAGCAGCAGGGGCCTTGTGCTGGGAGGACTACAGAAGTGGGGCAAAGAGGCTCTCATCGTCACTGTGCAGACAACAACTCACTCTGCTCAGACACGAGGCCCCAGCCCTCCTGTTCTCCAGCAGGCAGGAGCTCAGAAAGGATTTGAGCCAAGCAGGATCCAGCAAAGCCAGTTAACCCTGCAGAAACCGATCCGTCCAGATTGTTCAACTGCCGCTGACCTGAGAGCAGGCCGTGTCCCCAGGCCAAAGTTAAGGGATAGAGAATTTGCTTCACAGCCTAACGGGTAACAGGACAATGGTCAACACTGCAAAGAGTAGCAGGAAGCATTCAAAAGAATTGTGCATTTAACCATGCACACAGTGGCCAGTTTCACTGAAAGACCTCTAATGGGTACCAAGAGAAGGAGAACCAGGCCTGCCGTACTGACCTGGGAAGGGACGGCTCCCAGCCTCAATAACTCCTGACCTGAGCCCATAAATGCTTCTCCCAATTGATATATGGAGGTTAAAAAACAGCTGCAAGGACAAGACTCCTCTTCCCTGCCTTCCCTACCTTTAAAATCCCCTGATTTTAAAGACAGACAGGCCTGTTCAGTCTGTGAGGAGGGACAGGCACCTACAGAGAAAGCTCCATCCCAGCTCTAGACACTCCATCCCTAATGAAGTCATAGGAGTGAAAGATGACGAGCTCATGTCCAGACATCTAAAAAGCTGTTTGCAGTGGAAGAACCCCACACCTCGACTGTCTGCCCAATGCGGCAGACATCCAGGACAGGGTGGGAAACTGTTTGAAGTCTCCACAAGCCTCAGGGTAACTCGAGCATTACCTGTTGTGTGCAAGTGAGTGTATCAGCTACACATCTTTGTCAGACTCATCAGACCATGCTTCCACCCAGCCAGGATGGCTCCTAGCTGAGAAGCTGTGCTGGCTTTCCTAAATCTGCAGTTCAACAACTCAGCAGCTTACCAATTGATTTCCCAGTTCACCATCTCCCTTTTTCTCCTCACAACACACAAATGACTCCTCATCCAATTCTTCCTCTCCCCTGATGTGTCAGGTGGTGGAGTCAAACCCCACCTCTAACACAGACACACCTGGAAGCCCATCAGAATCACCACTTGCCCATTTCAGGGCAGTCTGGGTTTTCCTCCACACCCTAGGCACCCTTCATTGTGTCACAGTAAAGAGCCTTTGGATCCCGAGTCCTTTTCTAGCTTGAGCACATTCAGAGAAGACTTAAACCCACCACTGTTGCCTAGAGTAGGCAATTATGGCAGCTCCTGTGATGTTCCAAAGCAACAGAAGAGGGCAGAGAGGAGCTGCCAGAAACACACACACAGCATTTGCTCCAAAACCCATGGACATCGTCTGGTCTGTTGAGTTGGAAGTGTCTGTGACGCACAAAATACTCCTAGTTTTCACACACACGGGCTCACAAATAGCACAGCAACGCAGCCAGCTGTGTGACAACTCCATCCATGCAGAGCCAGACTTGCCTGTTGCCTTCAGCATACAAAGCCCTGCAACTACCCTTAGTCCTCTCAGCACAACTGGGAAATACTGATTGCCGAGGGCATCCCAGACACCCTTTCCATCCCCCAACTCCCCAGCTGCAAAATCTGCACATTTTCCTTGTTACAGTGGGAGCACATGACCCATTACCACCTGAAAACAGTGTTTCTTCACCAGAAAGCTGTATTTCACAAACCCCCCCGAAGTGCCCCAAGGGGAACAGCAAAGCACTCTCAGGCAGGTGACGCCATCCTGCACAGACAAAGAGGCAGGGCTCCAATATTCCTGCACACCCCCACAGTGAGGGAGAGCTCAAAACAGACAAGTACTTGGTCCCAGAGCTGCTGAGGTAACTTCTTGTGACAAAATGCTACTTCTCTCTTAAATCTGACACACACTCAGTCCCCTGGAGGTCTAAATAAGTAATTCCATCAGACACCTCAGATACAGAGCCTCATCACCTCCTGTTCGACACTGCTGCACAGGACCAAATCATTCCCACAACAATATGAGAGCAAGAGAGAAATGGGAGAAGCAGCAATCTCAGAAGAATCATTTGGCTGTGGTCCAGGTAACTCCAGGGCTCAGGAAGAGAGTTTCTAATAATCAAGGCTTGCTAGCTGGCTAAACATACCACCTATGCAACACTGCTGCTGTTATTAAATGTAAGACACTGTATTTGTTACTGTGGAAGACTTTCTGCAACTTTAAAAACTCAGCTCTCTTTGTTGACTGCTCTCTTTATACACTTCAAGACTACTATCTGAGGAGTGAAAAAAAAAATAAAAGGAAAATAAAAGAGAGTGCATGCAAGGTAAATGAACCATGCAATAAAAGTTGTTTAAATTGGCCCAGGCATCTCCTGATAAGATCACAGGAGTTGAGAAAGAACTGCAGCTCTACTGGTGAGAAATCCAACCATTGACAAAATGCTTCCACTCAGGGAAAGAAAAATAAAGTTAAACAGATGCTTAAACACACAGAGCAACTGCTCACTTACTGAAAACACCAATTCTTTGAATACTTGAGTCTGGAGTATTTTGTCTTAATAGGATTCTGATCCCAGGAGCCAAGGCTTGTACTCTTGGTATCAACAGTCCTCTCTGCAGGTTCATACAAATCAATACACAAAGTATACGGATCACACACTAAGACAGTGAATCTGGAGGTAAACTCACCTAGGTAGCTGCAAAACCAGCCTGGGTCACACCTCCCCACACCACCTCATCCCAGGAAGCCAAGCTCTGAGATGAAATACCACCTTGCATGTCCTTAGACCTTTTCAAGCTGAAAACTGGCAACTTCACCATGGAATGAAACTACTCTGTAGAGTACCTGGGCAATAATCAGCTGCTTCATAGGGCTGTCACCTGGTGGGAAGGGATGGCTTTCCTTCGGGCAGCCATGGGGTTCTCAGCGCCACTTTGAGCCCTGCTCCTGGGTCAGCAGCCTGTCCTTACTGCCGTAGGATGGCTCAGTTAGCTGAGAGGCAGCTGCAGAGCTGCCAAGTGCTTCCGACTCCTCTGTCTGCAAGATCCATCCCTGAGTGCAAATCCTAAGGCCCCTAGCACCTTGCAGACACAGATTGCCAGAGCTCCTTGAACTGTTAGGCTGGCTACTGCAGCCAGATACCATTTTGGGAATATCTACTGCCTTCTTCAATGACCCTAATGAATCTTGGTCTGTTTGTTCACATAGCAAAGCGCTTCGTGCTTCAGAAACATCGGGCTTTTGGCATACTCCAGCAGGTGAGACTCTCCCTGCCATCTCTCTCCATCCAACTGAAGCCCAACCTGGAGAGCAGAGAAGCCTGGCACCTAACAACAGCCTCAAAAGTAACGTCACGCATGCTGCAAGGCAGAACTTTGTCAGCAGCACACACAACTCCTCATGGCTGCCTGCCAAACATCTCAAAACTTCTCTCACGGAGCTGAAACCTGACAGCAGCACACACAAGCCCTCCCCTCTCTTTCTCCAAAGCTTTTGTGCTACGCAGAACAAAGCCCAGGGTGGCAGTGAGCTCTGTGCAATGACACCATCCCTTGTTCCTCCTGCAGAACAGCGGCACACACGGCTCCAGAGAAGGACCTTTGCATTCTCTGCTGAGAGCTCTTATGTCCCTCAAGCTAGGGCTCTCCCTAGACATGCAGCCTCCTGTAGTTTTCCCCATGACACCAGTGACTAGCACATGATGTTCTAGCAAGGGAACAGGCAGCCTCCAAAAACTGAAGGGAGCCATTCCCAAGTTTTAACGCAAACCTCAGAAGTAATGAAACTCCCAAAAAAAAAACCTCCTGCACTTTGACTCCTGCAACAAATCAGTATGAAATTACTTTGGAATGGAGGCAACTCCATTCTCTGACCCGCTGTCCCGGCACCTGGAAGACACACAGGCCTTTTTGGAAAGCTGGAGTGGCTTTAGACAGCTGTGGGTAGCTACTAGCTAAGGAAGCTGCCCACACTTACACACGTATTGTAGCACACCTGGTTCTGAGAAAAGAACAAACCAGAGTTGAGCAGGAGGCTGCTCTTCCTTGAAATAGGTCACTGGGTGTTGGGATCCAGAGTTTTAGCAAAACACGCCTTGGGAGCTCAGTGCAGCACCTACTCCCTCTTCTGCTAAAGGCAAGCCCATTGCCACAGCCTTAACTCCCTCAGAAGCTGTTCTCTGCCTCCTGCAGGGATCCTCCAAGAGCCTGTGCTCCCTGCCAAGCCCAACCACGCTCCATCACACCTCCTGCACCGCTTCATCTGCTCTGGAAACACGTGGCACTTCCTTTTGTCAGTATTTGTCTGTCAGGTAGGCAGTTCTGCCAAGAACCTCCAAGCCATTGCAAAGCTCTCCCTGCAGTTGCACATGCAAACCCTCTTAAGAAACGGCCAGAAGGTTTTGCCTAATATAAGAGCGTAAACAAGCTTGTTACATGCTAATCACCAGGTAGGCCACACACCCTTCCCCTCCCCCAGCCCTCAAATCTGCTAAAAAGGACAGGAAATAGAATCGTGGCCACATACCTTGGCTTCCTCGTTGATGTCCCAAGTGAAGGATATGGCATTGTATGCGATCTCCTCAATGTTACTGATGGTGTTGAAGCTCTCCTTGTAGTCGGCTGTTAGAAAGATGGATGAATGATAGAGAGGAAGAGAGGATATCACTTGGAGTCCTTAATCACACAAAGCAGCCAGAAACTCCAGTCCCTCAGCAGCCACCGTGGGAGGCAAAGGGACCTGAACCGTACTTAACTGGATCTTGACAAAGGTTGGAAATGGTTCTCATACAAAACCCATCAAAAAAAAATCCCCACAAGAAACAGAAGGAAGGAGGAAAATAGGACTCTGCAGAAATTCCAAACCAGAAACCCTAGTGAGAAAAGCAGACATCCCAAATATCATATGTCCTGTGCCATAACTTGCTATGTGCAGGAAATTCTACCCTGTACGGCAAGGGCATAAGCTCTCAATACAACTCCTTCAATAACAACCACGGATTTGCATGTGCGTCTGCTTTAAGTGCAAAGTGATTAATCCCTGCTTTTATTCACAGAAGGAAGAGATGAGGAGTATAATTCAGCCTTCAGCAAGAGAAGGCTGGAAGCCAGCCAGCCCCAGCCTGGTCTGGAGGCAAGTGGAAATTTGCAGTGTGTTTTTTTTTTTTTTAAGTGTAGCAAAGACGAGTTGTGAGTGAAGCTGAGGGAAGGAGGATCATTACTGTCCAGCTATTTCTATGAGGATCTTGTCCTTTGAAGAAACACAATATTTAGGACAGCCACCGAGGCTGTAAGCTGTGATGTTGTCTACAAGCACCAGCATATGCCAAAGCATATGCTCAATGCAGAACTCTAAGCTCAGACTGCTCACCAACCAAAATCACCCAAAAAAAACCCATCAGCCTCCCTAAGGAGTCCTAAAAACTACAGCATTAGCTCCAAGCAATCAAAAGCTCTCGCTGGGCCACAGATAACAAAGGGCATGAACCCAAGGTTCCTTAGAACAACAAAGCTTCAGCAGAATACCAAACCTTGCCAAGGAACTGGGTTTGGAGTTTGACATAAGCAACGTGAGTGTTCCTTACCTATGTCAATGCATCTCTGTTTGGCCGTGTGCTGCCTTGAATGCCAGTACTTCCAGTGCCTGAGCTGATCTTCCCTTGTTTTGTCTTCAGCAAACACAACCATGATGACACTCTGAAAGGAGCAGGGAAGGGAGCAAGATTAAAATATAATAATAAAAGGCAAATAAATACATGACAGAGGAAAGGCGAGAGAGTACATTTGTTTTGGAAGCTCTCGATGGTATCGGGTTTTCTGCTTTCAGCTTTCCAACCCGACGCACCACTGCCAAACAGGAAGGCAGGCAGCAGTGCTTTCTGGGTCACCAACAGCAACCAGCAGAATGCTCTCCTAACTGGAGCTCAAAGCCCTCATTCCAGGTGTTGCATCACCTTTACACAAGTGCTGACACCACTTTTTAACAGACTGGGCCAGGATGGGTTGGTCTGGAAGTAGGTGGACAGCAAAGGAACGAACACTGACGTAAGAGCACAGGCAAGCTGGCCTCAGTGCTGATGCTCCAGCTTAGATTACTGCACTTTGGGAGAGTTTTAAGGCTACCATTACATACACCCTCTTTTCCCAAGAAACCACAAGAGCTGCCACTCACTCGGACTTTACTGATGGGGTGATGAATTCCTTCGCTGCTGCTGATTTCTTTCAGGGTGATTGGGTAAAATTGCCCTTTGTTCAGGTAAGTCATAGTGCTGTCCCCAGGCTTCTGTCGGAGGGACTTGGAGGCTTCCAGGGTGTATTCAAAGTTATTCCTACAAAGTGAAGAGGGCAATGATTGCTAAGGTATTTTCCTGGAAAGCTGATTAAATGCTCTACATTTAATTTGGAGAAATTCCAAAGTCGTTAGTTGACTCATTAAGCCGAGGAAGTTGGAAAACAGGATAAGCCCCTTTTTCAACCATTTCCTTCATGAATGAACATTTAGGAGAAGTTCTTGGCAAGCTAAATCCCAAGATACACCAGCAGGTAAGACTGGAAGCTCCCTATGCAGGCTGAGAGGAGCAAGCTGCTCCCATGCAACAGAAAAGTATCTATCAGCAAAATTCACAAGCAAATAAGCCATCCAGTGGCCAGTCTTCCCGTCCCTCTTGGTCAACTGCAGCTAGCCAACGATCAGGTTATTCCCCTCCCTTAGAGCTTGGATGAGTTTCTTATTTCTGCTGTAGATTTCCAGGAGGGAGAGGGAAAGGCAAGTTGGCCAGGGAGTTGGATGGAGCTTCCAGCCAGCAACGAGATCACTGCAGAGCTGACAGACACCACTGCAATCTTCCCATGGGACAGGGAGATGTTACGAGGACAGTGACTGAAACAAGGTGGTATTTCCAACCCCGGAGGTAGCTTTCCTTAAAGTAGTTTTCCCTAAAGATACAGGTAGGATTTTCAGTCAAAATTCAAGTGAGCAGGCACTTTTGTGGTTTTGAGATCCAGAGTCTGCCCAGTGTCTGACAGAGACTGGCCCGGAAGGGCATGAACTGTACTGCTGGAAGAGAGCAGAGGGAAATAGGGACCTTAAAGCATTACCCAGAAATGCTGTCAAAAACGTAATCTTCTGAATTCATGTTGGCCATCCGGAGATTCAGCTCAGTAGGGAAGAAAACCTGGGTAGAAACAAACCAAACCAACACCACAATTAATACAGCAGCAACAAGAAAAGTCAAGATTAAACAGATACTCTTTTCCACAGAATTTCTGGCAGGCAAACTGCTCATCAGATAAAAACTGATTTTTGATCTGTAGAAACAGGACACTTGAGCAGGGTTTTAATCCTAAACATTTGGGTGTCAACTAAGCACACCTCACAAGGCTTCCGAGGCAGCTCAGGGCAACATTTTAAAGCTTTCCCAAATCTCAAAGAAAGGGAAAAGCTACATAGTTCCTTGAGGCTTGCCTTACAATAAAAACACAGTTACTCTGCTGTTTTCAGCTGATACCATAAAACAAAGGCCACTGATTTTCATCCATCTCACGCAAGGGCCCCTACACGAACCGACTGTTTTCCACTGACACACACCACGCCTAGAAACTGGTGGTGAGGGAGTTTACAGACGTAAGTCACCTCACTTCGGGACCTGCAAAGGCACTGCAGAGTGATGAACTCTTGCAAAACCTGGCCCTGTGCTGTGGATCAAGATACTTATTTCCACACTCTACAGGCCACAGGCTCTGCCATTGGTAAGATTAGTCATTTGCTTTTGATAATGAGATGTTTTAGCCTAGGAAAGAGAAGACCGAGGGGAGACTTCATCAACACTTACAAGTACCTAAAGGGTGGATGTCCAGAGGATGAGGCAACTTTTTTTTTCTGTTGTCTCTAGTGACAAAACAAGGGGTAATGGAAAGAAGCTGGAACACAGGAAGTTCCACTTAAACCGAAGAAGACACTTCTTTCCTGTTCAGGTGAGGGAGCCCTGGCACAGGATGCACAAGAAGGGTGTGACATCTTCTCTGGAGGTTTTCCAAACCCACCTGGGACGTGTTCCTGTGTGACCTGATCGAGGTGAACGTGGTTTAGCATGGGGATTGAACTGGATGGCCTCTAGAGGTTCCTTCCAACTCCTACCATTCTGTGATTTCACATTCTGTTGATTTTATTTACCAAGTTATACTTATGCACCTTTATCAGAAAGTCTTTTATTCCTAATTCACTGGAGAAATTTGTGGCTCACGTAACAAGAACAATTAGAGATGGAAGTGGATCTCTCCATCCAGTTCAAGCCCCACACACATCACATACACACACAGTGACTGCCTCTCTCTGTACCTCTTGCACTCCCTCCTTGAAAGTCTCCGAGAAGGTGGAGTCTGGCGTCCGCCTCTGGGAATTCTGAGGCTGGGTGTTGGAGCTGAACTGGTCGGGGTTGAGGTTCCTGTCGAAGACCACCACACGCTCGGGGGGCTCGGGGTGGTAGACGCTTGGTGGGATGCCGACTGCAAAGCCGTGGGGCTGCGTCTCCGTCTTGATGGAATGGGTGGGCATCGTGGCAATCGAAACTGTGACGGTCGTGTCAGGGGTTGTAAGGTGGCCTCTCTTGTCCATGCCCATCTGGGGCGTGTGTGGAAGGACAATATTGAAAGGCACATTTTTCAGAACCTGGACTCTGTTTTCTCCAGTAGAAATGAGTGACTGTTCTGTTACATTTGGGATGCTGTTCCTGTAAGGGACCAAGGCGGGGGAAAAAAAAAACCAAACAAACATGCATCGATTATACAGCTCATTTTCTCACTAAGTGAGAGCTAGAAATACTGCTCGGCCTTTTGGACAAGGATAACTGACACCAACTGTCCTGCTTGTGCAGAACAGCTCAATCCTATCCTGAAAAGCTGAGAAACTACTTCAGGAAAACCCCTCACCTACTGCCAACAACCCCACCTTGGAGACAAATCATCCTGGAGCAAAGGGTGAGGGTTCACAGCCCAGATCCTCACTGCGAAAAACAGCAGTCCAAATCTAAGTGTTTTGAGGCCCTTCCCACCAGGCATTGGCACACACACAGGCTCCCCGAAACTGCTCTTTGGCAGAGGGCCTGAGAGAAATTCAGCTGCTGCTCCTCTGCCCTAGGACTGCGTGCCACCTGGGAAGCACTAATAGGGAAATTACACCCCTCTCTCATCCACAAACCCCCAAGAAAACCCACACCGAGGCTCCCAGCAGTGGTTTGCATAACTTACCACTCTGCACTGTACCAACACTCATTTCTGCTAGGACAACACCAAGATCTGTGGCTGAGCTGACCTCATTGCTAGCAGCCACTACGTCAGCCTGCCCTCCCTTTCTCCCTCCCCACAATGTGGTCCTGTCCTCTCCTTTCCACCAGTTCTGAGGGTTCCAAATCCCCTTGGTGAGCCAGTTTGGCTTGTTCCACTGGCAGAAAAATAGCCACTTTTTTCCTGATAGGTTATGGGTCAGTGGGAGACCACAGCAGGTATGAGTGGAACAGTGGGAACACACGGCTGAGAACAAGACTGCCCTCGTCAACAACAGTTGTTCAATTGGCTCAGCCAGACCACAAAAACCTCACCTCAAGTCCTTAAAAGCATTCTAGGCTGTCCAAAGGAAGAGGACGGTAGGAGTGGAAGCCTGGCTTGAATGAACCTCACATTCGTAATATTTACTTAATCAGTACCATCTTCTGCTTGAGAGGCACAAGAGAGAGAGAGGGCAAGAAGAAGAAGGAAGAAAGAAAGGAGTTCCAGAGGATACAAAAGAAGCCCACAAGCAATACAAAACCAAATCTAAATCGCAAGCACTTTGAAATTCTTCCTTATCAGTCCATGCACAAAGAAGCAATGCTGTTGGTGCCCGAGAACAAAACCAGCAGTGAGCAACTGAGGCAATTGCATGCAGAAATAAATGGTCCCCAGTCACTTCTGCAGCCTTGAGCAGGGATGCCTGTGCTACCAGACAGGGCAGTGATAAAAGATGCAGCTTTTGCCATGTTGACCATATGACACTAGTAGACAGAAAGCAGATGGCGAGGAGAAGCAGTTTGGGCCTCAGCTCTCCACATCACAGTCTAAGCCACATCCTGCTCCTGAGGCAGCACAGGAATTTGGGGCACAGAGTATAAGCAAACAATTTCTCTCCTCCTGCACAACACTGCAGTGAAGCAAGTTACCTTCCTTCAGCAGCTCTGGTGGTCTAGGAGGGAAGGGAGATAAGCAGACATGCAATAATAAAAACTAATACCTCTTGCTATGGTCTTGGTCAGGATGTTCTACCTCGGGTTTAGCTGTTGAAGATCTCCTCTCCCTTGGAACCTGGGAGAGACAAGACATGCCATAATTGCATTCTTCCTTGCATGCAAACAAACAGACTAGCAAGCTCCTCAAATTAAGGAGGTCAAATTAAGAAAGCACCACTCTCTCATAACCAGTCACTATTAGCATTACAGCTTGACCAGTGTTGTATGGCTCTGAGATCCAGACATAGCCCAGGCAATGCCCCACAGATCCCTGTGTAGCCAACTTGGACAGCTGTGCAAGCCCTGGGCTCCTGCCAGTGCCAGGAGGTGGGTGTATAGTCAGTATAGAAAACTGACTCAGACCTGATCTAGGTTGACCTGCGTCTGCAGGGGGGTTGGACTAGATGATGATCTCTAAAGGTCCCTTCCAACCCTCCCATTCTATGATTCTATGAACTGTCCATCCCTGGCTGGAGCACCAGCATCGAGCTGAGTAGGACCAGGACAGCCCCCAAGGTTTGCACTGGCAGCACAGATTTTCTCCTCTGTAGGTTGGCAGGCCTCAGCTTGCTGCATGAGCTCGAGGCTCAGGAAAAGATGCTGCTCCACGTCCCCTTCCCCACAAACACGTGCTCTGTAGGCCACTTCCTCAAACACCACTTGAAGCTTCCTTTCTCCTCAGAGAGCAGGAGATTCAGGAAAGAACAGGTCCAGTAGGAGTACTGTGATGCTATAGCTCATTTTTGCACATGGCTGTGTATACCACACAGCCCAAAATGTATTACACCCTTACACACAAAGGTAACCACCAGTGCTCTGGATTCAAAGAAGCTCAATACCACTCCTTGTATTTTATTTTATATCATGGGCAGGATTTCCTCTACACAGATCACATGAGCCACTTCATACACACACACACAGACACACATGCCCTCTTCCTAGCTGCACTGCAAGGCCAAGGCACACAGAGAAGGTTAATCCTTGGACCTGTGGTGTCTCAGTGCACTGCAGCATACAGCCAGTGCCCCAAAGGGCTCTCACCACTGCTTGCACAAACCTGTGGTGCTCAGATCCTTCAGACCACGCAGCAAGTCCACACAAGCTCCTCTGCAAACACACAAATGGTGCCCAGGAGTTTTGTCACCCTCAACACGCCTCCTGAATGAGCAAAGCAAACACTTTGCAGTCTGAGGAAGAGCCAACTCCCACCACTTTCCTTCGCTGAAGCCTGCTCAGATGCTGGTGGTGTTTGCCAGCTTGGGTGCAACATGGAGTACCACTGCTTTCCTGCTAACTCGAGGACTGATGGCAATATCTGTGTGAACAGCACACTTCTCTAACCAGCCCCCAACCAAAACCTAAGTCCTGGCTCTTGCACATCACACACAATCTCCAGTAACATCAGGATTGTTGGGTTTTCCGTGGTAATTGGGAAAAATCTGGAGAACCACTAGCTGGAAACTGCCTGGGGGTCAATGTTAACTAGTCACTTCCAAGCTGCATTTGGCCTCAAGTTCAACACTCCTACATTCTGGATTTTGATTAAAAAAACAACACATGTTCCCAGTAAGGCCTTACTAACCATAGTTGAGCTATCAGGACAGCTCATTAGTCCGATGGAAGAAAACTCCAGTTGTCTGGTTTTGTTGGTTTAGGCGTTTCTTAACAGGAAAGTGATCTCATCAGCTGCCTTCAGAGGGGGCGTATTAGGAATGCCTAGACATTGTCCCTCTTGCATTACTTCCTAACGGCCCTCAGTAAAGCTTTCAACCTCCAACCACTTTGCTTCATATGAGTGTGTAGCATACCTGTTCTTCCACTGATTCTTCTGTACACCCATTGATACTCAAACATAAGAGGAAACACCAAATTAGATATCAACACATAGCAAACCCTTTCTGCCTTGCTAAGTGTGAAGGATCAATATCCACATTCTCTTTGTAATCTACAGCTTTAGAAATAAAAAGTGGCTTTGTGATTAAAATCATCCTGGTGAAAGCACTGGGGGTCTTTTTTTCCAAGAGTTGGAAGTTGCAAGTGCAGACACAAAGCAGAAACCTAGTTTTCTCACAAAACTACCTGAATAACATTCACATCAGTGAGTTTGGGGCATTTTGTCGTGTGTGTGGAGTGCTAATCTCCACATGGGGCATTACAAGAGTATTTTGATACCTGAGACACGTTTGGCTCTTAAAAGGATAGGCAAGGATTCTGCACGGACACGGCAACCTTGCCTTGTGCTTCAGGAGCACACTAAGGCTGGCAATTGCACTCACTGCTGTTAAAAGATGCTAGCCAAAACGTCAGGCATGTGAGTCAAGCCAGCCTTCTGGCCTCCGTGCATGCTCAGCAAAGAGAAACCAAGCATCTCCACCCAGTGAGGCAGGCAGTGTAACGCACGCGGCCGACACAAGCAGGATGCCTCCTGCCCAGAAACACCCACCGGTCTCCACCAACTTGGACATGCACCAGAGATAACTACCCTGGCTTAGGCTTCTGGCATCAAGGAAAGAAAGCTCAGCAAAACGTATCCCACACAAACTAGAAAGTTATCTGTTTGACTGTGTTCAATCCACCTGTGAGCTTGTAGGAAGGTGTACGCCTCCCAGATGACCGTGAACACAGGGAGACAACCGCAGTTGTCAAAAGATTAACAGGCTATGGCAGCTGCAACTCACTGAAGGTTAGAGGTAGCATCTCCTTCCAACCTCCACACCACTAAAAATCTGTATTACAGCTTAGTATCTGCTGATATTAAGGTAGCATGTTAAAGTCTCAGCAAAAGCCAACAGCCCCACCAGAAGAGGGATCACATCAGAAAGAGGAGTTTCTTTCTCCATGTGTATTTACATTCAGAAACAGACACGCTGCAAAGATCCAGGGGATCTCATTTTACTGAGCTAAAAACAAACTCATTTTCAGAAAATGGAACACAGAAATGTTTTCAGTTTAAAAACCACACAGTTTAAAGTCCTTGTGAGGCGTTCACAGCTTCTGTAAAATCCTCTGGCAAACGATGCCTTTGCCACAGGGGAAACAAGAGCTCCGCTGGTTGCCAGAGCGTACCTTGTAGTAATCATACAGCAGTCCCAGGGCAGCCGCGCTGTCTTCATCACCATTGATGCTCATCATCGCTTTAGTAGCTGCTGTAAGGGGATTTTCAAGAAAGGTTTTCCAGGCCTCATCTTCACTGGTATAAGGGCGCCTCTGAGAGTAGAGAGAGTCATTCTGAAGAACCAACACGGGTCTTTTACTTGAATCGTAAAAAAAAAAAAACAACAAAAAAAAAAAGAAGAAAGAAACAAAACCCACCTGTTAGAACACATGAAAAACATTCCTGAAGTTCTTCAAAATTAGCTGCCCCAGTTTCACAGGATTCGTATTCTGATTCAGTGGACTGCAAGGATTAGTCAACACAGAAAGCCCACAAACCTACTTCTGATCTCACGCTCGGCGTAAATCGGGATTAATTTGACCAAACTCAGCTGGATTACACCAGCCTACATAAAAAAAGCAAAGCCGTTTAAGAGCACAAGTGACTTGCTCATACTCTGAATACAACCCAGAAAGAGTTGCAGGTGCTGACTGGCCTATCACCTACAAAAAACCTCTAGCACATCCTACGTAATGCTTCCAAGCCGCAACCCTCAACACGCTCCAGTTCCCACAGGGAACTAGAAAATGTGAATTAGCGAAACATCTCTTTCTCCCAGAGCTTTCAGAAAGTGCCTTTGCTCTCAGAGTGTATCTGAAAACACCACCTAGAAGCTGCCAACGTGTTCTAGGATACACGGTGAAATTGCTCAAAGGGACCTCAAATCAATTCGGCAGAGAATTTGTCAAACAAGGGAAGCCAAAAGGCACAACTGCCTGCTTACTGTTGAAATAAACCTGTGACGCTAGTTTCAAACACCTTCAACAGGTGGCTGAGGAAAAAAGAGAAAAACTGGAGTTTTTCCCTTTAGGTTTTAGTATACAAGAAAAAAAAAAATTAAACACTTTGAGATGTCTAAGAACATGGAAGCTCCAAGAGGACCTGGATCTTCTGCTCACAGGGAAAGTGGAGCAGCCGTAGAAAATGCTGTCCTACCATCTTAGGCAACTTACTATATACTTTAGTTCTGCTGGTAAAAACATACACTTCATCTTTCAAGTCAACATAGGCAAACATTTCTTAAATCTGTCTTTTAAACCAGGCCTAACAGTTTTCTTTCCAGCACAAGTGTAACAACAGCTTAGCGCAAACCGGCTAGGAGAGGAGTGAAGCTTTTATATTTTCTTAAATAATCCCAAACTGAGCATCTTTAAACCATGGGGTAATACTTGACAATAAATACATATTGTAAAACCCCAAACTGCACAAAAAAAAAAAAACCCAGCAGTTCCCCATCACCATCCCACCCCTTCCCTGCTAGATAAGCGTTCTTTTCATCTGTTCACTCAGACGCATTCAGAGACTGAAATATACTACAAACACAAAAAGTTGTGAAATATGAAGTTGTGAAATACCCTAATCACTATAATCAGCTTAACAGTATCCTACATTTGTCACCACCTTCCACCAAAAAAAGATTGCAAAGCACTTTGCAAATTGTGTGTTCGATTCTCTATCGGTTACACAAGGAGCCTCGCTGTGTTTCCACTGGACAGCTTGGCTGAGGTGAAGACGCTTCAAGCCAGGGGGAGTTTCCAGGATTTGTAGCACTTTGTGGCTATTAATCAGTATTATTGAGTTGGAAAAAACCAAACAAGAACAACAACAAAAAAAGACAAGCTCTTGTACTAAGCCCTGTCTTTTAGGTCTCTGCACATCTCTGTGTACATACTGATGTAAAAGCAGCAGCAGATACGTCTGGTATTGAGGACCTCCACTTTTTTCCAAAGAAAGTGGCACTGCAGAAAGTAAAGTGGAAAATTCTTTAGGGACGTGGTGCAAGCTCCTATTCTTATACAGTGTGATAAAAGAAATCTGTAAAGTATCTGTAGCAAATGGGTAAATCCACCAATTAAAGTCACTGGGAAAGAAAAGGCAACTGAAGTGTCCTGGGTGCAGTGTGTTTAATCCATCTCTGCCAAGCTGAAGGGCTAAGTCAGCCTGGCTGGGACTCAGAAGACCACTAAGCCAATTCCTTCCAGCAGCGCTATGCTCACATGGAAGAACAGAGCCAAAATCACCCAGAACTAAAGCAGCCACGAACCAGCAATGTAGCAAATGCAAAACCTGCATATTGTTGTGTGATTTCTTTGTGATGGCAATGCCTAAATGTAATGCCTGCTGCCCTACAGGTAACCTACCCCTCTAAAAGCAGCCTAAAAGGAATTATCTTCAGAATTATCCAGCGCAGCATTTGGCAGCAACTCAATCCCTTAACAGAACCACAGCTTCTTTCAGGAAAGTGAGAACGTATTAATAAGAGAAGGCAAACACTAAGTTTTAGGTTTCAAGATTACGGGCACGTGGATCTGCTCGCAAAGCAGCAGACATGTGCAGCAAAAGCTAGAAATAAGCTCCCTCCCCTAATTTCCTCCTGCTCCGTGCTTGGATCACAGAAACTATTCCCGCTCACTTCACCAACACAAACCCCACTCTTTCTGTCCCTCGCCATGCGATTTAACTCCGAGAGACTGAGAGATGCTGAGGCACAGCGTGCTTTACACCTGGTCTCTGCAAGGAGCACGGCTTTAACGCTGAGGCAGCAGACAGGATTTCTTCCGACGGCTCCTACGTGCCAGAAAAGGGAAGCGCACGTACGTAAGTTGCTACGGACCCGTCTATTAAGCGTCGTTGGAGGTAAAAAAATAAAAACAAAAGCCACGAAAAATCCTAATGACAGGGTGAAGTCAGCGAGCCGCTGCCTTGCCGCTCTCTTCCTAAAGAGTAGCGTCGTTTAAAAGAACCACTTCGGCAAAAATCCGATGCTTGTCCTAGGAGACGAGTGCGTTTGAGTCACCGATCATTCAAAACACAGCGGGTTTACGATCGGTTCTTCAAATCGCCTCCGTGAGTATTCCGGACTACCCCTCTTTCTCCAGGCGGAGACAGGGACAAGCGTGCACGCAAACCCGAGCCGCTCCAGGCAGCACGGGACCAGCCCGCAGAAGCACCGCGGCGTTCCACACCGTGAAGTTACCGAGAGCGAGGCTTAGGACCCGGCTTCGCGCAGAACGGGGCAGCCGCATCCCAGCTGGCCCCGGCGCCGCTCGCCGCCGACACGGCCGGGGGATGGGGCGCGGGGCTGCGCCGGCCGGCCCCTTACCTGCCGAAATCCACCTTGCCGGAGGGATGCGCCTCGTAGAAATCCATGGGGGCCGCTCCCGGCGCCGGGCAGCGCTGCGGAGGGGGCGGCAGCGGGGGGGCCCGGGCGGCTCCGCCCGCCTCCCTCGGCCGCGGCA
>WBNH01003470.1:92837-150432 GCA_013401255.1 Urocolius indicus | reverse complement strand
CGGCTGTCCCCGGCCCGGCCGCTGAGCAGCGCACGGGCCGCGAGCCCCTGTGGCCGCTGCTCTCCCGGGGGGCGGCAGCACCGGTCGGACCGGACCCCGTTCTTCTCCACTTCCCAACCCCCCCCCCCCCCCNCCCCCCCCCCCCCGCTCTCCTTCCCCGTCCCGCTCACTTGTCGTAGTCTTGTGTCATGTCTGGCGGAGGCAGCGGGCGGCAGAACTGGCCCGGCGGGTCGGGAGGGCGAGGCGGAGGGAACAGCGCGCAGCCCGCCGCACCGACGGGTTCTGTCGGCTTTTCTCGCCCGCTCAGGTGGCTCCCGCAGCCGCAGGTGGACGGCCGCCGCGCGACGCCTCCCATTGGCTGCCGCGGCCGCCGGGGCGGGGCCGCCGCGCCCCCANCGGGCCGGGCCGGGCCGGGCTGGCCTGGGCTGGGAAGGGGGGGACAGTGGCCGCGGCCGCTTCCTTACAGTGCGGAGGAGAGCGCGTGCGAGCGACGAGTAAAACCGTGAGCAGCAAGTGTTACCCCGCCGTCGGGGAGCCCGCCGCAGGCCGCCCCGCACACACCGGAGAAAGATCCCCCTTTCCGCCCCGGTCCCGGCTCTGCCCCTGCACGTGCGGCGTTGGCGGCGGCCGAGGCGCCTGCACCCCCGCAGCCCCGCAGCCCCCCGCACCGCTCCCTGCTGCGCTCCGCTCCCGGGGCCAGGGCGCACGGCCCACTACACACTCCCACTACAAAGGAGGCTCACATCCTATAGAACCTTGGTTCTTTCCTCTCCCTTTAATAAACCTCTTTCAGGAAGGTCTCAAAGCCACACGTGTGCAGGAGCCCTGCGCCGGCCGCCCAAGTACCGCGGAGCCCAGCGCCGGTACGTAGCTCGCAGGTGAACCCGGGCTGGGAGAGAAAGGAAGGTTTACGACGGAGCTGCTGCTGGAAACGCATCTAAATCTTCTGGTTTAACAACAGCACCGACGCTTGGGATACATCGGATATATCCAAAGTGGTGTGCGTGAATGTAAATCAGAAAGATCTTAGGTTTCTCCTTGAGAAATAAGGGTGGGAGGTTGCTTGTTTAAACAACAAGTTGAATCAAACCCATACAGCAACAATGCTATCTATCATATGTCAAGATGCTCCAGATAGCTACTGTAATTTAAAAGTATGAATACTAATAAGAGGTCTCTCCTTCTAGGTCAGGATCTCTTCCCTATTTGTACAGGATATACTCCAATGCAAAATTATAGAAGGATGATTCAAGCAGCCAACTGAAGGAAACATGAAACTAAAGCGAACAAACTAAGGGTCTGATACTGGAAGTTGCTTAATATCCTCTGATTGGATAAGAACTAGCATTCTAGAAACAAAACGCTTTGTTTGGATTCGCAAACATGGCCACTAGGATGGCAAAAGACAAATATCGTTGCTGAAGTTGGATCTTGCTCTACAAAGTGAAATGAACCGATGTAAATTGTTCTTTATGACATGCAATAAAAGGTATTCTATACTTTTAACCCATTCTTAAAGTCTAATTCAAGGTCACGTTGAAGAAAAATTCTTATCTGCCCTCACATTAAAAACAATACTGTAATCTGATTTAAATGCCAGAAAGCTGCCTGTAGCCAAACAAGCATAAATTGCTTTTTTTCTGATACAAATTACAAAACCAGCTCAAAATCAAAAGCACGGGGAAGGACTGCTAACTTCCTCGGGTGTTATTTACTCCTTACACACCTTGCTTCTGCTTGTAGAAATCTGGGATGTGCAAACCAATCACTGCTTTTTGGCACACGTGCATCCTTTCCATTAACAATAAAATATGATGCTACCCTGTAGCTGCAAGTGACCCAGATGCAGTACGTGCTCAAGTTCAGTCACATGTTTACACGGCACCCAAATTGCTAAAACCCTAGTGATGTGCCATGCTCAATGTCTCAGCTTGACTAGAATTTACTATGATTTTATTCCAAATCGATCAAAGCTGCTGCCCCTGCAAAGGGGATGCCTTTTCTTAACAGCCTGAGCCGCCAGCGAGAACTTAGTTATCGATGCAGCAATCACTTCCACGTTCAGGAGACAATGATATAAACACTGGATTGTGACACCACTGACTAATCTGCCGGTCACAATCTCGACTCTGTAACACCTCTGTAGGTGTATTTCTGTGATGTCACTAGCTGGGTTGCATCATCGCTGAATAAAATCGGGCAAGAAGCGCAGAAGGATTTAGCAGAGCTTGGGCTTGGGTGTGAAGCCATGGCAGGAGTTCCCTGGCCCTGCGCTGACCAGCCTTCCCTCTGACTTCTTCACCTCCATCTCACTGCTTTTTCTTCCACCTCTCCTGCCCTTACCTTTACCTTTCCCTCTGCCTCAGTCCTGCCTTCAGCGTTCTCCTTCTCTTTTTCACAGATTCGTTTCCTTTTTCAATGATTCTCCCTTGAAACACGTGACGAACCTCTGCGAACCTGCACGCCATTTGCAACCTTCTGGCTGACTACTGTCTCAAATGTCTCTGCGCTTCTTCCTAGTCTGTCCTTCGACATTGCTATCTAGAGAAACTGGGAATTATTCTGAACAAGGATTGGCTACTGTTATGACTTAGCCACCAAGCAAGGCTTTAAAATCCCATCCCTGATAATTATCATCTATGCTCACTGGCCATTCACACCTAAACAAACAAGTTGCATCAAGTTTGTAACAGTACTTTTGATTTCACAAAACACTGCAGGGAGTCAAAACAAGACACTTTGTATTTAATCTGAACCCCTAAAATGCCAAGGCTGGGCTGCGGAGCTGGCTGTGCAGAGCAGTGAATCTTCTGTACTCTCCATTACAAAGCACACCAGGCAAGCTTTGCTTTTCTGCAATAGGCCTGTGGTCACGGTAGAACCCAAAAAATAAGCTCAAAGCTGATAAACTGAGCCCCGCAGAGTAAGACTGAAGACATTATAGGTCTGAGAAAAAAAAAAAAGCCCAGGCAGAGGTTGATGAACACACTAGGAAGAGAGATGGAAACAGGCACAGTGGAAAGAAATAGACAAGTGACAGTTGAAAAGGAAGCTGGAAATGCCTTGCAGGAAAGAGAAGACAGAAAAAGCTGGGGGAACAAATGGTAAAGAAATAAATCAAAGCCCAGTGTATGACATATGGAACAGGAAAATCAAAGAAATTGTTTACTTTTCACTTAAGTCATATCGCAATCTTGTAGCCATTCCTTAAGATTCCCCTTTATGATTCTGTATTTAGCCCTAAAGATGGTGTAGATGCTGTTGAGAGCTTACAGGTTACTTGGGAGCAGGAGACACAACTCCCTCAGCCTGAGGACACTCTAAGTTACTGAAACATAGACAAAACTATTTTGCCACAGCCTATATATTGGAAAAAAAAAGGCCATCCTGAAGCCTAGAATTTAATCGATGATAGAACTTTCAGCCCCAGCTGGGAATTTACCTTCTCTGCTCAGTGCTGTGCTTCCTCTGGCTTTGACTCTGAGCCACACGAGACAGAGGCAGTGTGGCAAGAGAACAGCGTGCACAGCTCTTGCACTGTTCCCTGCCTAATCCACTTTGCTCCGCGGCAGAGAAGCCACCCCGCTGCCTAGTCAGGAGGCACGGATGCCACTGATCTCCCTTTGCTAAACAACAATGGTTTGTCACAATTTGATACTGACGCAGCACGACTTACTGTGTGGGTGAGATCCTTGGTGCCAGAGCAAACCACGAGCAGTGGTCCCAGGGAGCCCGGCCGCACTGCCTCTGGGAACATCCAGTGCGGCATTAAGAAGAGTATGGTCAGCTGGTCAAGGGAGGCTCTCCTCTCTCCCTGCTCTGCCTTGGTAAGGCCTGCACCTGGAGTATTCTGCTCAGTTCCAGACTCCCCAGTTCAAGAGTGATAGAGAACTTCTGGAGAGAGTCCAGCGGAGGACTACCAAGATGATGAGCAGAACGGAGCATCTCTCTGATAAGGAAAGGCTGCAAGACCTGGAGCTCATTAGCCCGGGGAAGACTGGGAGAGGACCTCATCACTACTTATAAATACCTAAAGGGTACGTGATGGGGAAAGTCTTTTTTCTGTAGTGCCTAGTGACAGGACAAGGGGTAACCGGCACAAGCTGGAACATAGGAAGTTCCACCTGAACATGAGGGGATTCTTTCCTGTGAGGGTGAGGGAGCCCCGGCACAGGCTGCCCAGGGAGGTTGTGGAATATCCTTCTCTGTGGGTTTTCAAACCCACCTGGACATGTTTCTGTGTGACCCGATTGAGGTGAACCTGCTTTAACAAGGGGCTGGACTGGATGATCTCCAGAGGTCCCTTCCAACTCCTCCCATTCTGTGATTCTATGACCATGGTTGAAGTCCTCCTCAGAAGCATGAGAACCAGCCTGCTTGCAGACATGAAGCCTGCTCAGCTTGCAAGGAGCTGACAGCTCACCAGGAACTCACTAGCTCTGCAGTTTGATACCCTGACCTTGAGAGCTGGGGCACTTACATATAGTTTTAGGACACTCTTTTCTTCCCGTGACCTGTAAAGAGGTGGTCACCCTTCTCTCTTGCATCAGCCTGTTCCCCACAGTTCTCAGGCAGCTGTGCAATGCTCCCCCAGACAACCATTGCAGGCGTCCTCCTTGCAAAGGCAGCACAAAAGCATCCCAGAGGATGCAGGCCAGGCTATATTGCAGTACAGACACCCAACACGCTTGGTGGCCTTCTCACGAGGCGCTGGCAGGGTCTGCAGCCCACCAGCAACACCACCGCGAGCACAACAGGGCAGGCTATGAGCAGACAGAATATTTCTGCAACACAGAGCAGCCATGTGAGATTACAGGAATGTGCTTGTATTCTCTTTTAAAACTACCTGACATAGTGCCAGAGGCAGAGCATAGATGCTGAGGAGTGGGGAGGAGCGTTCTGGCTCTGCAAATGCTGCCATTAGCAGTTGTACAAGGGCAGCTATAACCTCACGTGAGGACACAAGCATTCATCATCTCCCATTCTGCCAAATCTTACTCACTCTCCTGTTCACCGTTTCACAGCAGCATCCTCGCACAAGCAGCAGGGAATTATTTGTGTATGCCTGTTTACATATATTGATATCCTCTTTATGCTCTCCCTCACCAAATCCAGACAGCAATAAATGTTACTCCTCATGAGTGAGGAGACCAGTAATTGCAGAGAGCGATTGGAAAGCAAGCATTCTGCATTTAGTGCAAGGACAAATGCAGCGAGAGATACCACTTTGACCATCCACACTAACATGGTCAGTCAGGAAATGTGTCTGTATGTGCTGGGAAGCCCATTTAATTCTGCATCAAAATAAGAGGTTCATGAAATCTCCTCAGGACTTATCCTGACTCCTCTCTGCCCATGAAGCAACATAAAACTTACTCAACCTGACATGGGGAGAGGACAGCTGAACCAAGGAGCAGACACCTTATTCGAGGACTTGAAATTTTCAACCTTTACCTCTCCCAAAAGCGAGTCCTGGCTTTCTTGCTCCCACCTCTGCAAAAGCATCCTCTTGACAACTTACCATAAATGCTCTGAAATATTTTTTCAGTATCATCTGCAAAAGTCTTATTTATCCATAGAGGGAGAAAAAGTAATTTTGAGGAGGGGACTTCTGAGCTTTCCAAGAAGTTACCAGAAAGAAAATGATTCGTTGCATTGCCTGCAACATTGCATGAAGCTTTCTCAAATCTTCCAAACATGATTGTTTCGGGGGTCATGCTAAAAAGTGGGTTAGGAAAGATGTAATTGCAGCGAAACCCATAAAACACGCTATGGCAAATAAATTGGCTCACATTGCTTGCGGGCATTGGGCTTTGCTGATTCTCATTCTCTGGTTAAATCAGGTTCACGGCCCTTGCTCTGCATAAGAGGTTAAGAAGAGAGTCAAACACAGGTCCTTCATGTCTAGAAAATGGGTAAAACTTTTTTAAAAAAGGGTATTTGAGATTATGTTGATACTGAGAATGCAGACACATTGAGGCAGTGAAAAAGTAGTAAGTTAAAATACCAGTTCTGCTGAAGGCTGTACCTTTCAAAAGAAAGTGAGATATCCGTCACATTTAGAATCGTTTAGGTTGGAAAAGACCTCAAAGATTACTGAGCCCAACCATTAAGTCAGCACTGTCACATCCCCCACTAAACCATGTCCCCGAGCGCCAGTGAAACAGTGATTTCTCCACCGGAACAACAGAAAGGCTGCATTATATAAGAGAATTCAGAAAGCAAGGTTACTTTGGCACTCTTACAGATAGAAAAAAGCACCCTGTTAGAATATAGCACACAAATTAGGAAAAAACCTAAAATCACTTTAGAAGGCGCATCAAGGTCTCAGAAGAACTAATTCATTGTTTTCTAAGTTCATGGTTGTTATGTAACTATTCTAAGTCTTCTCAATATATACTGCTTTAAAAGTTGAACCTAAAAAACCCACTTGCCTTAATCTATACACTTAAGAGCTCTCACTCAACCTTTAGAGCACGAAACGTAGCTGTCAGAAAGCTGAGCTTTACCCTGGCCTTTTCAGCCGATGGTTACAGAAAGGAGCTGTAACTTGCGAGCAGGTAGAAGCAGTGGCTGGAGCTACTGGGCTGTGGCAGACACCTCACCCTTCAACTACCTGCCGGCAGCTGTCTGCTCAACCAGCGTGGCTCCACCTCAGGCTTCTATTAACTGGACTCACAGGGGTTGTCCCAAGAGAGCTCAACTACACTTAACTGAAGATAAGGCACTCTTGTGGCTCGTCAGCTTCTTCAACATCGTTACTCCAACATAAGTGTTGATTGATTAAACTGGCTAGAACTAACATTATGTATTTTTGGGGCACACCCTTTGCTTTTAAATCTGACTCTTAGCCTATGTGTCCAGAAGGCACACGGCTCTCGATGATTAACTGCAAGCTTTATTCCAGCTTATTAAAGTACAGCCTTAATTTAGTCTAACATCTAAGGGAGCTTTGTTATGTTTGTAACAGCGTAACAATGAGCACAGTACTTTTAATTTATGAAGCTCGGATTTTACTGCTACAGTAGTTTTAAAAGAAAGGTGTACCTATAATTAAGTGTGCAAGTCTTTCAAATAAAGACCTCTGAATTAAATGAATCCTTTACATATAACAAGGACTCTTTTAGACAGTTAATTCAAAAGTTTAACAGACATTATAGTAAAAAGAATGAGACACTTTCAGTCGCTTGAGCAAGCACTGTCAAAAACAGGGGCGTGTATTACACTTCTGTAAGTTTTTAACTGATACAAACGCCCATCTAGAACAAGAAAAATGGTTAATTACACCAAACATTTACAAATCTTAGCAATTCACTCAGGTGAAGAAAAAACATCCTAGACAATGGCTAATTTTAAAACACAAAGGCCAGACAGAAGGTGAGATTCAAATTGGCGTGTTCCGAGTCCACCGCTTGTAAACAGCAGTTCAAAACACATCTCGCTAGAAGTCTGAGGTACCTAGCACAACGTGGCAATAGATTTAGACATACCAAACTCTTCCCACTTACGAAACCTCTAACATGTACAGCAAGTAACAACCCTGTCTGCTCTTTCATCACCCATCAAGCAAAATTCAGCTCTGTACAGCTAAAACTACGCCTTCTCATTTGCACAGGACAACCACTTTATAGGACCATGGCTCTAAATCACCATTCTACCATAATTATATCTGAAAAAGCAAAAACTTTCACCCAAACTGTGTCTTTACTGTTACCTTAAATCAGGACACAATGCTCAGTTACCTCAAATCAGGACACAATGCTCAGTTACCTCTTGCCTCTACTGAGCCAGCAAATCCTTCTGGTTTGCCAGTATTTCCAAGTAAACTATTACAAAGTATCTTTAAATAGTCCTGTCTGCTCTACCTGGGCTTGAAATGCTACCTTATCACTTGCTAATGCTACCTGCTCCAGACAGGTAGGGCAGCACATCTCTTCTCCTATCGTTCCCCTGTTTCCAACTTTCAGGAGACCACTTGGCAGACTGAACTGCAACAGGTTTTAAACCCTTCCGTCATACTCAGAGTCTACTTGCTGAACTGATTGCTCTTTACTCTTTGTAAAATCTGCAGGCACCATTTTTCTTGTTTATAGCAGTGTTTAGAAATGGCTGTCAATTGGGCATCTTCTGTATTCATACTGATGGTTGGATTTGTTGAATCTTTCTTCATTCAACTGAAAACAGTGTCATTCAGCCCTGTTCAACAGATGTATATGGCATGGTGTCTTTAATGTAGTGGCAGCACCTCACTTCATTTACATGTTGTCTGGGACAGTTTAAAAAGAGCACAAAGATTGGCCATGAGAAACAGGCAGAACAGCTGAGGGGCAAGCTGCTGAAGATGCTGGGGGATAAAGCAGACAGAAAAAATTCAAACAACAGTAACCTTGTAAAAGAAGAATGACAGGAGGACCTGACAGTTACCGTTGCACAAGAAATAGGGTGGATGGCTCTGAGTATAAAAGTAGCTGCAAAATCTGTGACATCCAGAGTGTAACACGGACGTTGAAAGTGTTAACTTGAACGAGAGGCTCGGGCACAGCAAGAGACTGGGAGATACACAGGATGCAAGGAAATGTAGAAAATGGTGCCAGAGTTGCTGCAGAAGAGCCTCTTCAGAAATGATGACTAAAGAACACATTGCAGTGACAACATCAACCAACTGCATCTTTTATTTTTTGACAAACAATTTCAAAACAAAGTAAACATTACTTTCTAGAAATATATTTGCTGTCATAAAAGAGTAGGTAAAAAAATAGATATTTTAATTGTAAAAATCTCACAATGTAAAATGT
This sequence comes from Urocolius indicus, assembly GCA_013401255.1. Classification (NCBI taxonomy): domain Eukaryota; kingdom Metazoa; phylum Chordata; class Aves; order Coliiformes; family Coliidae; genus Urocolius; species Urocolius indicus. The sequence goes on along the minus strand of WBNH01003470.1, from coordinate 141,637 downwards.
CACATGCTAGTTCACTGTCCAGCATGCTCAAAATATGTACAGTTATGGCCAAAACCCAGTAATTTCACAGCTTCTTGTTGGCTGTGATGTAAAGTGAGGAAATAAATAACGATAAACAGTTTCCTTGGTAACTTTCCCAGCTGGAAGCCAGTGATAATAAGTTCTAGACAATATGAAACTACAACTAAATTACAGTAGCAGATCTCAGTGCTACTATCTTAACCAAGAAAAAAAAAAAAATCCACACAGGTAAAAGTATAAGTTTTGATGTAATACCATGGCTTGGGATCCAACCAACTAATTCACACACTTTCGGTATTGTTATTTTTAGACCTTAGGACTGCTTTGTACTTTGGCTTTTTGCAGAGTTTTTTATTAAAAAGTTTGTGTTCTATCAAACACACCTCGTCGTGGATATAAGAGGGCTGTATCCTCAGCAGGAAAGAGAACAACCTCAGTACAAAATGGTAGCTCTGTGGAAAATCCACTTCACTGTAATGACCCAGGTGACCACACAATCTGAAAAGAAAGGGGAAAATAAACAAGTCAAAATAAACGAGTCCTAAATTGCAGTGTATTTGGTTAGCACTTAGCTATTTCATTGTAATTACAGGAAAACTCGACATTTTACCAATGGTATAAATCACAATTCTGGACTACAATGTTGTTTCAGTGAAGGGATCCACTCCTGCAAAACTCTGAAGCAGAGGACTGGACTAAGACACCTTCAGAGATGGTGCAGATAAGGTAAGAAGGAAGCACCTTTATAGCTTCTTGCACAATGAATCAGGATCACACTCAACCAGGAAAATAATTCATACTTTGCTTTTCAGGACTAAATTGAACCTGTGTACGTTCTGCCAGCTTTTAGCAAATCAAGTGTGAAAATGGCTACCTTACCCTAGTTAAAATATTTCTAAGACTATCCAACACAGACACCTCAGGCTCTTTTCTCTATTCTTTGCCCATACTCTCTGTAGGGTGCCCTTTTCTTCCTGACGCTAAGACATGGGATTATAATCCATTCATTTCCAGTCCATTGCCTTTGTGCTCTAAATAGGAATTACCTGCCTAGTTTTCTTAATTATTTTGTAGCTTTCATTGTGAAAATGTTAATGGATATGATGGGGTGATTTTATTGATAAGGTGTATATTGAAAACAGCAGACTTGCTGGCAACAAGCATCAGACTGAACAAAAGACGACGCAAAGGAGCGACTGCAGCGATAGTTCTGTAAGCATGAAGTTCAGCAACCGAGGCTGGAAAAATATCTTGTTCCGGGTTAGCTTTACATTTGTTTGTATTAAAAGTGGCAAGTTTCAAACAGTATAAAATAAAATCTGTTTCACTTTAAAAAGTCTTTTACATTGACATGAGGATTCAGGTGGTATTTCACTACGCAAGTCCTATGCGCCTTCTAGCCTACCAAAGATTGCCCTGGGATGTAGAGCAGTAGAGTTTACATTTTCCCCTCTGTCTGAATCAGAGCAGCAGTCTTAAATAATTACTAGAACAAGGACTAGAATCTTGTCTGTCCCAATTTATAGGCAAGTGTGCTAATTACTAGACTATAGAGTCATTTGCTCTCTCCCTCTGGCCCAACAAATATTTACATTTTACCTCAAACTAGAGAGCAGACGGACCCGTCCTGGAGTGCCACACAGGCTGTGCTTCAGGAGCCCAGTCTTTGTCTAGGCTTCCCAAGCTCTGGCAGACTGGAAATCTGAGACTGGCTCTCTTGTGCCATCCATCCCATCCTCTGCCCTACCTCAATGTTGCCCAAAAGCTGCCAGTGACTTCTCACCAAAAAATAAATTAAATCAAACTTTTCAGCAGCATCAGAAAAAACATCCCAATGCATTGGCTAAATTCAAACTTCACGGAGAAATATTAGTTGAAACAAATCTGCATTTTTGGGCTAACATTTTGCTACATCATAGCCAAATCCAAGAGCAATTTAGGTGTCAAATCTCAGTTTTCATTGGGAGGCCAGGGGGGTGATATTCTGAGAGAAACGCATAACTACAGCACTGTAAAGCACCTATTTGATTAACTGGAGTTACACTCTTCACGTGAGTACCTAAAGGTAGCTTTGCCCTACCTTCATGCTATTTTTGTGCTGTTTACCCTAAGAACATCAGAGACAAATTCCAGGCAATTTTAAATTTAGATATACTAAGGGAAATCCATTTTTCACTGATCATATACAGAATCATAGAATCATTTAGGTTGGAAAAAGATCTTTAGGATCATTGAGTCCAACCACAAAACTCCTATCACCTATAAATTTAGAATGCAGTTTAAAACTGCAAGCTTTAAGCCAAAAGAAAATGTAAAAGCATTTCACCAAACATTTGACTAATCTCAGCTTTGCCCACACTGAAATCGGACTTTAGTCTTAGGACTAAAACGTTTCAGCAGTTCTATTTAGACCATGCAGATTTTTAGAGAAGGAGAAACTGTAAGTTTGTCTTTAGTTCTATTATACATACATCCACTTGCATAGGAAACACCCTCATATCTGAGGGGGTAAATGTTGTTCTCCAAAGTTAAGCAAGTGTTAGATGTGTAATTAACTACTTGCATTGCAAATGACAGAATGGGAAATTTAACCGGTAAGAATTTAAATTCAAATCTCATTTCATGAAGGCTATGACGGTTTGCCATTTACATTTTAATATACTGCATATGAAAATGCAGGCTTAAAAAACAGACTTTGCATGAAAGATTATTCACACAAACATACACCGAAATAGCCACCCATTCAGTGCGTACTCAAGGTTTACGCAAATTTGTGGTGAAAGGATTATTACCTCTCTCCTGCCTTCAAAAAAAAAATAAATATAAGAGTTCTTATTCATACAAAAGAATGAATCCACACAAGCAAAGCTCTTGTAATATAACACTGTGTTTACATTATTCCAACCCATTTCTGTCATGGTGGATACGTGAAAGGTAATGTGAAAAGGAAAATAAAGATGAGCAAATAAATCCACTGAAAAGACAGAAAAGACTGAGTACATGTAAAAGCCAGTTATTTTCAAGGGGACTATTTAATGTTTTAAAAATCAGGAATGTATCACAATGACTTTGTAAGGGCTATTGCTCTCCTAAACACGCCCTTTAGAAGTATATGCCAGATTTAGGATGTCATTCAATGCGCTAATGACATCTCATTTCACATTAATGTAACCCGATCTCCTTTCCAAAAAACACCCTCCCTTTGCACACGTGAGAAATCTGGGAGAACTCGAGACATCTGCAAACTTGCTCTTTTCTACTGAGGCTCCCTGGAACATTCCTCTTCTGGATGAAGGTTTCACGATACAACCACTGGCAGAACCGAAATGTGGTGTATGAGACAGAGGCTGTACCTACACTACCCAGTGAGTTTACGAGAACCACTATTTTAGGGATTTCCTGTTCCTTGGAGTAAATGCTGCCAAACTCTCACACTCCCTCAGCAGGGCTTTGGCACTCTTTCTCTGACCATGGTCCTCTGCCAGCACCTACCAAGTAGAATACTCACCAAATTTTGCAAAATTAGACACAAGAGAAGAAGACTTTAGAAGAAAAGTGAGAAGTTTGACACAAACCAAGCAGATACTTAAATATCCATACAAATTCGTACAAGGCAGGATTTCCCTGGGCTATCATTCTCCTTAGGTCCTTTAAAGAAAATATTTTTACTCGCATGAAGCACAACTGTTTTGATACACTCTTAACTGAAGAAAATCCCCCAAAATCCCACTCACTTGTGAAGGCAGGATTTAGGAACGGTTCTTTAGTAAAGATAGACATTAAACTTCATTAATAGCAGAAAATGTTTTCTTTTCCCTTATTTATTCTTTCAGAAAAAGAATCTTCTTTTATTTTTCTGCTGGCAAAAAAGTACAACTGCTGATTGCTTCAGTGAAATAGTGGTAAAGACCTTTTCACTCACAATTATTTTTTTAAAAATATGTTCTGGAGGCATTAGTTGTTTGTTTAGTTGAACACTTGACTGTTAATTTTAACTTTAATTTCGATTAAGGCCACCAAAAAAGTGGCATTGTGGTTCAGAAAATTAATTTCCTGTGTGTTTTTGGGGGGAAAAATGGAGGCACTTTCCCATTCTCCAGAGAGCTGTGGCACAAGCTTTTAGTAAAATACTATGAAGAAGGAAGTGAAGTGAGTATTCATATCTATCTGCTACTCTTGCCATATGACTAGTTGTTGATTTTGTCTCATCTCCACTCTTCTCAAACGCTCACTTTGACCACTCTTCGTATTACAATTTGTCTGCTCCCAATCCAGGACTAACCATTCCGCACACACCCCTTTCTATAAACGACTTGAACTACATGTGAATACACAGCTGCCTACTCACCCTGTATTTATCAGTTGTGAAAATATATATATATACACGTCATTTTACTTTCAGGAGAACTTCCCAAAATGTATTTAACAAAAATCTGAATACTTACTTCTCCTTACATAGTTTGACTGTACACAGCCAATAGTCGGTGTTCATGGCTGTAAGTAAACCACATTTTTCTTGCAAAATTCCCTCCAGGCTATGCCCGTGAAAACAACTCCCATCTGTGTTTTCTTCAGACCAACTTAACTGAAAACTGGAAGGATTTGGCTTTTCAGCAGGTCGCACTGAACCGGACAGCTTGCCAAACTGATTTTGTAAGTTCACAGTCATTTCTGTACAAACAACGACAACAAAAAATCCAAACAAGGCAATAATATTAGAACATAGATGAGAGGTGATTAATACAGGAAGAAAACAGGGTAATAATGTGCCTCTTTTTTTGGCTTTTTTATTTTTTGCTTTTTTTTCTTTAAGCCTCTTAGAAACCTTGAAGGTCTGTATGCTCTCTCCCTCATTTCCAGTTAAAATTTAACTCTGTCACATGTTTTTGGGAAGATTTTTAAAGATCATTCAAAACATGTGTTTCATACCTAATGATATTAATACTGGGGCACTCCAAAAGCATTCCCCCAAGCAAAACCTGTAAAATCCATCTCATACTACTGATATTTTATGCTCATAGAAAACACATGCCAGGGTGCCTTTCACTGTATCTCCCTGGTTGTATTCTAGCTCTCAGACTGGATAAGGCTTTTTGAGTAGTTTCCTGGGGATCAGAATTAAGGCAGCTTGGTTTTGTGCATGTACAGATTTAAAGTTAAGCTTTTTGTAGTGCAAATTTCTAACAGGAAAAAAGACACCAACAAAAAAACCCACTCCCCCTTTCCTCATTGCTAGTGGAAGAATTGCAAACTTATCTTAAGTTTCTGAGGCTGAGAAGGGGAAGAAGGTATCGTGATAGATCAGCACACATCATATGACCACCTAAACCTTGTTTCCCCAGGATATAAAGCAGGTTAGAAAACACTGTGGTTGGAGCTCCAATTTATTTCTGTAATGTGTATCTGAATACAGTCATTCATAAACTGAGGAAAAAAAGCAGAAAAGACATCCTAAAGTAATCCAAGGACTGGGAAGCTTATCTTTCAAGAGGACACTAAAATCTACCACCAGAAAACAAAGGCTGAGAAACATTTCTGAAAACCTGTATCTGGTACCTAAGTGTTCCAGAGCACTGTTTGTCTGCACTGTTTTGTTTTAAATGAAACTCGCCCATTTACAATGGCATTATCTGATATTCCTGTTTGCCACTGCCAGTGGTAAAGCTCCATAATCTAAGCGGTCTGTTCCTAGAATGAAGAGAAGCAGAGCCAGAAGAGGCATCTAGAGTGCCTCAGAAATGATGAACAAAGAATCCTTATTCACTTTTTCTTAGAAATACAGAAAGTAAAGGGCATTTGAGCAAATGATCAGCTTGAAATAAAGCTGAACATGCTTTTCCCCAGAACATGACTTGACTGCAGGATCACCCCTATGGAATTTAAGAGTAAGAACATTAAACAAAACCCCAACTGCATTCTTGAAAGAGAAATTCAACATGAGTTATTCAAATCCAATAGGATTTTACAACTTGTTTAGAAGTCTCTGAACTAGTCACTCACAGAAACTGGAAGGGTATATGAAGGGAAAAAATAATATCACTTGCCATACTTAGCATGTCTCTCCAAATATCTGTCTCTTTAGTAGGTACTGTTAAATGTAGAATGAAGAAGTTCAGCTCTAATTTGCTTCAGTAACACTCTAGTTTTCTGTATTTCCTCTGCTAAGTGCAGTTTTTGTTGTTTTTTCCCTGTTTATGTCAAAGGAAAACCCAATAACTTCTTATAAGTACTTCTAGAGCTACTAAAATAAAGTAGCTGTATCTGCATCCTGACCATGTATAGCCAGCTATTCAAGTTAAGTCACATCCAGACAAGCCTTCCTCACTTTCCATAGGAGACTGCAAGAAGGAGTGGGAGAGAAGAGGGATGTGCAAGGTCTACCAAAGGACATACTGGGATATCCACATCACAGGATATGAGAAAGAAGAGGAGAAAAGGGACAGGAAAGCTACTGTCGATCAACAACAGTTCATAACGATTGCAGTATACAAAGGAAGTGAAGAGGTGGACAGAGTACTCATCCTGAGATGTGGTTCAGTAGGTCATTAGGAAGACTGGCAAAGGCAGTTTCAGTCAAGCATGAGGAAAAAGTCTGTTTGAAAAACTCCAGCCACGGGTTGTGCAACAGTACTACATTAATTGTACCCAGAGATGAAAGAGAGGAAAAAGATCTAAATGTTATCACAGTCAGGCTGCAAATTTTCTACGATGGGAAAAGTTGGAGCAGATTTGTGTGTTGCTGGAAAGAAGCAATGTTTACTCACGTCTTCTCTTCAGTACTTTAGATTTCTTCTTGGCTGAATAGAACAGTGGCTTTTCACATCTCCACAGATATCTACCAGTAAGAGACATAAGAATCATTAAAAATAAAAAAACTGAAGCAAACAATAATAGTAATTTCTTACAAATATTACTAGAGCTATTAAAATGAAAATAATCAAATGGTTAGTACTGTTAAAAGCCACTGCCCCCTAGAAAGACTTTTTTCAGAGTAGGCAAACTGAGGTGTGTAAGCCTAAATTTACTATATTCAGTTAATTGTTCAGCTGTATAAGCTACTTGTCACAGAAAATGAGCATTTAATCAATATGTTGGATAAATGTGAGTGGAAACAGAAAATTAAGATAGGGAGATTTAATTGCTCTGTTCATCCAGGCTTGCTGGATGATGCCAGGGAGGAAAATCCCAGTCTTTTCAAATTTATGTGTGGTTCAGGATCGCACATAAAACTGTCTAATTATAAAGGAAAATGTACTTTAAATCATCTTACTTGGCTCTTTTTTCATCCAATTTCCTTTGCTCCGCATCCACTGTACATTTTATCACTTTGTACCACTTTTTGAACTCGAAATATGGAGCACCTGAATAAAACATATTCGTTTTAGGTTGGGAACAAGTGAAAGAAGTGTGTAGTATACAGAAGATGATCCCCATGCAGTTAGGCCATGCATCCCAGGCCTACGTTCCCCAGGGCTCAGTGTTGGGGCCTGTTTTGTTTAATATCTTTATCAGTAATCTGGATGAGGGGATCAAGTGCACCCTCAGTACATTTGCAGACGACACCAAGATGGGCAGGTGTGTAGACCAGCTTGAGGACAGGAAGGCACTTCAGAGGTTCCTGGACAGGCTGGAGTGATGAGCCGAGGCCAATTGTATGAGGTTCAACAAGGCCAAGTGCTGGATCCTGCACTCAGGCCACAACAGCCCCAAGCAATGACACAGACTTGGGGCAGAGTGGCTAGAAAGCTGTCCTGCAGAAAAAGACCTGGGGGTCCTAATCGACAGCCACCTGAACATGAGCCAGCAGTGTGCCCAGGTGGCCAAGAAGGCCAACGGCATCCTGGCTTGTATCAGGAGGGACAAGGAGGCGATTGTTCCCTTGTATTTGGTGCTGATGAGGCCACACCTTGAATGCTGTGTCGAGTTCTGGGCCACTATAAGAAGGACAGTGAGGTGCTGGAGTGTGTCCTGAGATGGGCAACAAAACTGATAAAGGGTCTGGAGCACAAGTCTGATGACGAGCGGCTGAGGGAGCTGGGGATGTTTAGCCTAGAGAAGGGGAGGCTGAGAGGAGATATGATCACTCTCTACAACTACCTGAAGGGGAGCTGTAGTGAGGTGGGGGTCAATGGCCTTTCTCCAGTAATGAGTGACTGGACACGAGGAAATGGGTTCAAGTTGCTCCAGGGGAAGTTTAGATTGGACATTAGGAAGAACTTTTTCACTGAGATGGTTATTAAGCATTGGAACAGGCTGCCCAGGGAGATGGTGGAGTCACCACCCCTAGAGATATTCCAAAGACTCATGGATGAGGTGCTGAGGGATATGGCTTAGTTTAGTGGTGGGCCTGGCAGTGTCAGTTTAATGGTTGGACACAATATTAAAGGTGTTTTCTAACCATAATGATTCTATGGTATTTCACCTGCATACAAACCTATCTTGAATTCTGTGTGTTTAAGGAAAACACATTTGATCTAATAATTCTGTAAGAAAGAGAAACGCAGAAATGCAATGAAAGAACAGGATGTCGTAAGAAGCAGCTCCTTAGTTTAGAATATATTTCATAGATTTAGCACAATGCAAACCTTTTCCCTCCTTTCTGAAAACCTAGAAATTACCTCCTCTCTGCCAAATGAACTAGATCTCCACAGAGTAAAGTGGCCTTGACCTGTTTGAGAGTTGACCTCAAGAGATTAGTGAAACTGTACATCAAGCTTAGGTTTAAACAAATAAGCTCAGAGGTAAAATTTCTAACAGTTTCATCAACTCCCCACCCATTCCTATTACCCATCAAAGCTTATAGGGGTGGATACATAAACTAGAAAACGGTATTCACTTTGTATTAGCCTCCCATGTTTTCGAGCACAGGAAGTTCACTCATTGATATGAGAGCAAATGTTTACCACCACATGCAAAGTACTAAGTCATATGGCATTCTAGCAACACATTTATCATCCATGCTCCAAAGAGACACAGGACTGAAGCAGACCAAATGGGTACATTAACTACAATAATTCCAAATAGAACTAACTATGGTGTAAATTTATATATTTAATATATAATCAACGCTTGTTACCCGTGGGTGGATTATCTGCATTGGGAATTAACAAGGCTTTGCATTTCCCCATCACCTCAGCCACACTGCATGTGATGCTTGCGTCATGCTTTTCTTTGCCAGCCAGCTGTTTAAACTGTTTTGAAGGTGAATATATTGTTCTTAAAATCAAGCTTATATAAGTTTTTGTTTTATTATCTTGGATGCCAGTAGTATAGAGGAACTCAAAAAAGCAACAGACAAATGAAGGGACGAGAGATCCCTCAAGTAGTCCTTAAAATTCAAAGGTGTGGATACGACTTTTATAAACTTCTCAAACCCAAAGTTTTAGAGAAATACTCATAAACTGCTGGGAGGGCAATTTGGTGAGAGGGCTGTTGCTGGTAGAAATTTTTATTAAACTTCGTATGAATTACTAAGCATCTGTCACAAGCAAGAGCATTGTCAGAGACATAGTGCTACACTATAATAACTGTTTACCTGACTAGTACTGCTAATTTAACCTTCATACAGCTGAGGTGACTGGAAAATACACATATATACGCACCTCAAATACATGTTCTATTTGAACATGAACCATATTATGTATGTGTGTAGCTCATAGAACATACAGGCACAAACATAGTAGGCAACTACATCCGCTGTACAGCTTCCAGTCTGTCTGGAAAAAACTGCAGGAGCTGAAATACTATTTTTAAAATTAAAAATTAAAAGACTTAATTAAATTAAAAATTAAAAGAAAATTAAAATGATGGGTAAACTGAGAATGGGGTCAACATAAATTGGAACTTTAAAACTCAGTATTAACCACTATCCCTTCCAACCTCTACCATTCTGTGATTCTTGTGATTATTCATTTCAGCATACTAACTTTGGGAAAATGCCAGAGGCAGTTTTGAGCTGTGGTACTAATCGGTGCTCTAACAGAAACTCTCACATTAGCTCCTCTGTGCAGCTGCTCACCTTCACCCCAACATTTTAGGCACATGGACAACATAAACGAGCATATGGATCATTTTGCACAAGCAGATTTTAAAGTAAAAAAAAGTGGGCAAAGAATGAGCTGTTAACTCCCAAGAGCAGTGAGACTCGTTAATAAGGGAGAAACCCCATTAAGACATTAATGGCTTTGAGCCTCAGCTTGTAAGTCGTTGCTCAATTTCTACTCTTGTCACTGTTAAGTACTTCAAGTTTTCAAGGGAAATGAAGAGAAAAAAAATCCCCAAATAAGCTTGTGTATCTGCTTTAAAATGAGAATTACTGATTTTACCTAGCAGTGATGACTGTCTCCAGATAGAGCAGTAATTGTGCTCACATGTGGCTAACGCTGACGCTATTATTGACTTAAAATCTTAAAAAGTAACTGAAGGGTCAAAATGGACTCAAAACTGGATGGAAGGCTTATAAAACCAACCACTGTAACACATCTATGATCTTATCTTCAAGTGTGATCTGGATCAGGCCATGGAACATCTTCCTGAAGATTTCTATTCTTTGATTTGGTCTTTCTGTCCTCAAAGAACCATGTTCACACCATTATCTTCTGTATCTTAATTGCTGCTAGCTTTTCCACACTCTCTCAGGATTATTTGGACTCAGAAAATAGATTACATCTGAAATATGTTACACACTAAGACATTCTATTTAACAAGACTAAACAAGTTTGGATTTTATCATAAACGTGGTTTGATGCCCCTAATAAGTATCTGCTGCTTACGATCAAAGTGCATTCCCTCTTTACTGCATATCCATTCATCTTCACTTAGCATGCATAAAATCCTAAAACTAGAGGCAAACATGCACAAGGAGAAGCAGAAAGGTACCCAGCTAAATGTGTACCAAATTCCCCTATCCAGTACAATAAGAACTATGCAGGTAAACCCAGATGATTTTACGTGAACAGAATCTACAATTTTCTTAGCATAAAGATTTGCCCTAAAAGAACAAATGACAAAACCACATCTAAACGGATCAATAAGACAAGCCTTTCTATTCCTCATTACTAAGTTATTTCATTTGCAAAGCCATAGAACTTCTTCTACTAGAACATTTATGTACCTTCTTTGCTATTTTTACTTCTTTCTTCAGCAAAGTCTGAAAGTAACCTGAAAAAAAAAAAACCAACAAAAACCAACCCAGGCTATTTTGTACATCCAAATACTGCACATTCCACAGGAACTTCCAATACAACCAACAAAAATCACATCCTACTTTTATTCCTATTTTCATATTCAAACTGATTTTTAAAAAAAGCAATGTCTAAAATGCCTTCAGATGTACGTTTTACGCTACTGAACTTATCAAAATTCAGATACTAGAAATTTAATATTTCTAAAGAAAGAATAATCCAAGACAATCATTTGTACTATTGACATTTGGGTTTTGCCACAGATTTGCCTGTACACTTACCATTCATAGTTATCATCTAATAAAAACAATAATTTGAGCACAACTACAACAACTGCTGCAGCAAGAATGTCGTATTTCACTTTTCTTGTTGACTTATTTCCAGGAACAAGAGTCAGGAAATCTGCTTCTCCAATACCGATCTTTTTCACCACTCGGCAAGTCCAATTATGCAATTCATCTGTTTAATGTAAATAAAAATATAAGATTAATGTGCTGAGACAAGCTACAAGTACTTTCGCAGTGCTAATATATCGGTCATTTGAGAAAAACAACGCTTAGGTCTTTTAGGCCCACTAGACAGGCCTTTTTTTCAGGCTGGGGACTATTTCTGGGTTTGTTAAAAAATACTAGGCAACCTTCAAGGTGTTTAAACAGAAAGCAGTCACAATTTATTACACACTCACATGAGAGGAAAAAATATTTTACACAATCATCTTTTTAATAGTGTTTTGATGTTAGTCGAATGATGTTGTTAGATCACACTCAACATTGTTGTGGGAAAGCCTATCTTAAACCTATGAATAGTTTCAAAAAACCCCCAAAGCCAAAAACTTGTTACAAACTTTTTTTCAGCGTTGACTAAACACTCATGCAAGTACAGATCCAGTACTGCAAAGAGGAACAGGGGCTAGTTTTAAAGAGGTTAGCTGGGTATGAACAACAGCCTAATCATGACAGAGCAGAACTTGTTGCTATCCCGACAAAACCCGTCTGAGTCCAGCCAGGGTTAAAACTGGCTTTGCACTGCTGAGCCTAATAGCACCTTCTAGCACAGCTTATGTCAAAAAGACACTACAGCTCCAAGAGCAGCAGTATGATATCTATACAGTGTCTTATTACTCTGTGCTTATTTTTCACAGATACAAGTCCCCCAAATTTCTCACCTTTCCTGTTCAGCAAGAAATACAGGAGTTGATTACATCACCATCAGATTCCACAAAGGTTAGCAATGTATGACTAAGTACAACCTTAATCCAGCTATACTTTATATTCTCTTAGTGCTTACAAAGCGTGCAGTACAAACTCATTTTTAATCCTCTCGTATATAACAGTAAAGGTTAAATAAAATCTGGAAAACAACTTTTCTTACACATACTGTCAAGTGTATTTTCTTTTATTTCACAAATGTAAAATGGCCTTTTTATTAATATTTAGTGACCTAAGAAACACTGCTAATTCATTGCTTAATTTATTTTTTAGGAGTTATTAGACAACAATGTTAGTCCTTTTTTTATTTACAAACAAAATAAATAAAGTGCTTTTACGTGATAAAACGCTTAGTTGCAAGGAAAATGTAAAGGAAAATATATTCTTCTTCTACAATAACTTTCAAAGAGTACTTAGCGTTGCATTTCTCAGTAATAAATCTGAAAGTGCCATGTTTCTAGCTTTTCCTTTGTTTCAACAGATACTTAAAAATCTGAAAAAGAACGTGATCCTCTACAGGATCACAGAACTGGTGTAAAACCATAAAATCAGAATTTCCACTCTGGAATTTTAGCCCTAAATCTGTTGGTTACCTTCTCTTTGCTCAACTGGGAGTAAACAGAAAGGCCAAGTAGCTTTATTCAATGTAAACAAATGCAAAAAAAGATAATAAAGCCCCCTAAACTCTTAATTGTTGCAATGCTTTGAGGAAAAACTACACCAATATTAACTTACAGGCTATCTGTCTGTATAACTCATCTTTGGTGACAGTGGTATTTGTTAGAAAGTACGGTAGCCTAGCAGACAGTTTACACCCTAAGACTCACTGGTCTTTCTTTGGCAATTCAGTACTCAAGACTTAATTTCAGGAGCAATCAAAATATTCTGTATTCATGCAATATACAATTCCAATACGTAATTGTAAATCAAGAGAGACAGCAGCTGATTTGTCACACTGCATTGCTTGTTATTAAAATTAATGTTAATGTTCAATATTATATGCAGTCAAAATTATATATGAGAACTCCAATACTGAGCAATCAGGTACCAACTTTGTAAATAATTTAGCTCAAGTTAATAAATCATGTGAATTCAACTAGTGCCTCTTAGCTCACATGGATACTGAAAGATTTGAAATGAAGTGTCCACTCCAAAGCCTTGGAGAGTCAGCACCAGAGTGCCCCTGCATATCTGGGCCTATAACACATACTCTAAATGTTTGATGAAGGTACTTTCTATAGAAATTATCTCTCAGTTCAAGCTTAAATGGATATAAATTAGCCAGAAAAGATTAGGCACTTTTAAAGTAGTAATTCAAGTATTTTTGCTACAGTTTAATAAGAAAAAAATTATCAGTTCAGGTCTGGGAAAATATTTACCAGGTAAATTAGCTTCCATCAAGTACTTCATGCACAACATGTCTGGATGAAGAAAGCAGCTGTCTGTTATATCCGGAAAACGAGGCAAGTCTAAAAATGCTGCAAGCTCATGCATTTTGTTGTGTACTTCCTCATATACAGGCCACGACTGAAAGTCAAGATTAGAAGGTATTATACATTTGCTCTATTACCATATTTGTTAATGATTTTAATAAGTTATCAATGTTAAATGCTTTATTATTTAATATGGAATTACTTATACAGACCCATACAGCACTCTCTATGACTAAACATATATGCAAGAATGGAGGCAGACTGCAGTTTCACAAAAAGAAACGTGCTAGTTTTAAAGCCCATGAAATATTATAAGGAATGACTAAAAAGTTGCTTCAGACCTGCAACCAACCCACTACTTTTTTTTCTGAAGTAATCAGTATGTCTTCAGATGCTCCACAATTCAAACAGCATTGGAAAAAAAAAAAACCAAAACCAACATGTGTAACTAAGGGTGAATTCTCCAAAGAGCTAGAAAGATCACAGAACCACAGAAAGGTAGAGGCTGGCAGAGATTGCTTGAGATCATCAGGCTGAAGACCCTGCCTGGGTCAGCTAGAGCGGGCTGCCCAGGACCATGTCCAGTCAAATTTTTAATATCTCCATAGATAGCAGCTCCATAAGGTTTGTGGGAAATCTGCTCCAGTGTTTTACCACCTCCACTGTATAAAAAAAAAAAAATTGTTTTTCTTTATGCTTAAATAGAACTTCTTGTATTTCAATTAGTGACCATTTCTTCTCATCTCATCACTGGACACCACTAAAGAGGAACTAGTTTTCTTCCTTTGCATCCTCCTGCAGATATCATGTCATACCTGCCCTGAGCATCCTCTGTCTCCAGGCCGAACTGTCTTAACTCTCTCCGTGTCCTCTTGTTTGCCAGATGCTTCATTCCCTTCATCAGCTCCATGGCCATTTACCAGACTCACTCCACTATGTCCATATCTCTTCTGTACTGGGGAGCCCAGGACTGGACCCAGCACTCCAGATGTGTCTCACCAGTGCTAGCAAAGAGGATCACCTCCCTTGATCTGCTCTGCTAATGCAGCTTAGGATCATGTTGGTGATCTTTATCACAAGGGCTCATTGCTGGCTCATATTCATCTTCACAGCACCTTGTCCACCAGCACTCACAGGGCCTTCTCTGAAAAGCTGCTTTCCAGCTGGGCAGCCCCCGCAGCGTATGTCAGTGTCTGGTTATTCCACAAAGCACATTTATGTATTATCATATTTATAAAAAAGAGTGTGAAAAATATAGACTATCAGGGCTTTAGCTCCTCAGATGCTCCCTCCTAGCCTTCTTGAAGTTAGTGCTGATATTTGGTTTCTTCCAATCTTCAAGAAACATCCCCAGTCATCATAACTTCTCGAAAATTGCCAGGTGGCCTCAGTGCTTGTGGCAGCATCCTATCACAGCTCACAGATGCTCATAGGTCCTGTTTGTTTATATATTCCCTGACCTGCTCCTTGCCCACCATGGGTAAGTCTGCCTTCCTCTAGACTTTCCTACTGGTTTTAAGGATCTGGGATAGCTGAAGACCACTCTTTTCAGCAAAGATTGAGGCAAAAAAAGCATTCATCACCTTAACCTTCTTGGTTTTAGTGACTATGCTCCAATTTGGCTGCAGACTCACTTTCTCTAGAACGTTTCCACAGAGTTTTTAATATATATATCTCTATATTTAAAGTAATGAAATTAATGGAAATAAATCTGCAGTTATCTTTTCAAAACTATTGACTGTGTGGAAATTTTTTTCCTAATTTCTACTGAAGTTTTCCTGCTAGAGGAGAACGTAACTCAGACAGATGTTTACACGCTTATTCATAATGAACTCAGCAGGACCTGAAATTTGCGTAAGTGTGGACTGTAAGATTTCACCCTCATTTCTTAATACCTGAACTGCTTCCTTAAACATTCTTAATTTTATATATTCTAAATGATTACTTGAATTTACCTATTAAAGTGATAAATTCCATATGTCCAGGCTGTTTTACCATTTTGAATGTGTAAAACGCAACACGTCAGAGTCCATCAGAGGTGGCTCTGGCCCATCAGAGCACTTTATCATGTGGTCATATTTCATCAAGTCAATTTGTACATAAGGTACTTTCTTTTTACACAAACTTTACTGGGGTTTACACTCTGTGCACAGGTTCACAAATTTCCTGAACAAGAGTGAATTCACGCTTTTTTTTTTTTTCCACAGACCAAGTTAAAAACAGCAACTTGCAACACTAGTAAGATTAAAAAAAAAATGTGCTTTTATTCAATCACTTTGTTTCATCTATTTTAATATAAGCTATGTAACCAATGCTCTAATTTTCTTATTTTGAACAGCTGCCAACATTTCCTGTTCTTTTTTTAAATGGTCTCTCCTCAGACTGCAGTTCAGACTTGCTTAACTGCGTGAACACATGCTTAAGCAAATGAATAATACTGCTGTCACTTACTGTTACACATACAACTGTTTGTAACAGTTAGGAAGTTGTATCATGTTCATTACATTTTCTAAACAGTGCTATAAATTGGCTTAGACTGCTACGGGACTATCTTGAGGAACAAGAAAAACATGCATTACCAGACTTCTATAGAAGACCAGGCTCACAGTACTTTCCATTCCTCTCAAAAAGCAGTGCTAAATTGAATACCAAAATAATCTTGGAACAAAACCTAAATCACATGTACCTTCACTTGAGCGCATTCAGACAAAAATTAAAGTCCCAGATAGTTCAAATAAAAGCATTACATAAATATTATTCTTAATTGGATAGACAGGAAATATGTTTTTCCCTTTCATGAAAAGCAGTTGAATTAGTAGCTTCTTAATAATACATCCCAGATGAAAACAAATGAGGACACTGGGAATTCCATCATTTGAAGTATTACCCTTCTGAAACATTATCACCAGTGAAGTTATCAGAACAGTCTAACACAGAAGTATTTTAAGGAATATGGCTCTTAATTGAAAGACTCAAGGTAGTTACCTATGTCATGTTATACCTGAGCTTCTCTCACTGTGTCAGGGTAAGGGAACAGCTTTCCTATCCTAGGTACTAGTGAATCATCCCTCCTCCCCTCATGCCCAACACTGACTTTGGCTTCTAAGCTTTTGTTTGTAATTTAGAAAAGGAACTCAGTTATTTTTTAAAATGGCTAGAAAATACTCTGCTTTCAATGACAACTGATGCTTTTTTTTTTCCCTGAAGAACAAACATAAGTGGAGTAAAAACTACAGTAAAAACTAATACCAAGAGCTATCACTTGACTTTTAAACAGAGTGTCAATATACAAAAACAGTTCTTAGCTGATGCGTTGGTAAAGAGATATAAATACAACATGCAGATCTAGGAAGGGTATACTAATCCACCATAAAGATCCACCAAATCAATTGCTACTTTCCAGGGCTTAACTCCCTAAGCTCAAACACATTCACTGTAGTACTCGTGTTCCTGCCACACAGCACTGAGTCATGAAGATGCAAGCTGAGCTGAACACCATGCTTCCAGGAGTACACAGCCATCTCTTGCACTGTAAACTGCAAGCATAAGCTGGATTCAACATCAGATCACATCTCAGGAGGAGGAGGAGAACACATCATAGCAAAGGGCTGAAGGCTGAAAGGCTGAGGATTGAGGACAATGTAGGCTTATTTCAGTAACCAAGCACCGATAATTATCACCAGTCACTATATATTCTGTTTACATTGTTGAATTCTGAAAGAGCTGTGAGTTTAGACAGCAAGTCTCTTATTCTACAAAGTTTCATATGTATTCGGAGGGTTAAAACAGGAAGGACACCCAAACTCCATGTGACCAACATAGCAAATGGTAGGATAGCATTATGAAAAAGCAAGATACAGCAAACAAGCAGCCTCAGCATTAATAAAAGTTAGCACCTTCTACCTAGGTATCTCTCTGCCAGAAGAAAAGAACCTGAAAAAACAAGTCACACTGAAAGTCAACCAGCAAATCATCTAGGAAAGGAAGATTCAGAGCTGGGGCCTCCCTCCTCCAAGTGAAAAAGCTCTGCCTCCAGCACCCCATGATTAAACCCCAAGGGAGGATTCCTTTGACAAGAGAGGACAGTGTGAGATCATAGGCCACATGCTCTCCAAGTATAACTTTCACTTATCCAATCACAAATTAAAAAACTTGAATTACACATTTTCAGGTTGTATTTCTCTGATAAGTATTAGGACAACTCCCCTGTCCGTCAGCACACGGAGTTACTGAGCTCTCACTTCGCTTCAAGAACTTGGGAAACACTCCACATATAAAACTCAGTTACAAACTCTTGAGGGCACTTAATAATTTCAAGAAGACTGACAGAAAAATCCTTTTAAAGTTATACCACATGCTACCTCTTCAGCTGTTACGCAAGCTGGAACTTCTTCAAGACTGATCAACAAAGCTGACAGACTCTATAACTTGTCTAGATTAGGTTACTGAGAACTTCTCTTAACAATTTTGTCTTCAAAATCTTTGAATCTTGTTCCCACATGTGACAAGTAAAGCAGCTTCAGGTGTTCTCCAGAAAGCAGTACAGAAGATTCATACTACATGAGAATGCTTTTTGCGTTTCTTCCCGCCCCATCACTGACTTCAGCTGAACTTAGGAGAACAGAATATACACCATTGAGTCAGTGAAGAAGTGTCTAGAACAAGATTTTCATGATGATAAATATTCATTAGACTATTTAAATCAGGTGCTTTTATCTTTCAAAGTTACATGGAATTTTTCACCTATATTAGAAAAGAACAAGCTGGTTTTCAGAAGCAGATGAGCCAAGCTATTAGCATGATAATCAGATCACAGTAACAAGTAATTGTTTTGGGTAAACCATGATTGCAGCCGCTCCTACTTGTTTGGACAATATCAGAATGTTGCTGATCAACAAGCAGAAAATAGTATGCATTGGCTGGGTTTCTAGATTAGTTTGCAGGCTCTATAAAGTCTTGTTTTAAGTGCTGTCTCTGACTGACTCCCTTCTCAGATGACTGTATAGGCCATTCCCTTCTCCTGTATCAGGACAATAGCCCAGCATTAAACTAAACTGTGAATATGTATTGTATTGTGATTATGTTCTAGTCTTTCAAAAAATAAATCACTATAGAGTTGTTTTAAATTATCCCTTTTGCATTTTCCCCCCTCCATGCTTCTCCAGTACTTCCTTTGCAGCACAGCTGCCTTCCTCATCATCCTCCTACCTGTGAATTTCCATCCTGGGAATCCTTTCTTCCCATGCCTGCACATTCTCCATTTCACCTCTGCTGCACATGTTCAAAAGTGGACATCTTTCCCAAGTGATTCTTTTAATGCCCATTCAATTCTGGAATCTAATAAGGTCCCGGTTTTTTAGTTAATGGCTTTTTGTAGGTCTCTGGGAATCTTTAACATATGTAGAGTTCCGATATGTTCGCAACTACCTAAACACCAGCAAGGCTTCACCATTTTTAGGATGACAAATTTAACCTAGACCAAGCTTTAAAAAGAGGGTACCAAGCTTCTCGGGAAATGGACTAAGGAAGCATTTTAACCTGAAGGTTTGAAAAACATCGAGTTATGAGGGATGAAGAAGGAGTTTTTGCAACACAATCCAGATTCTTAGTTCAATCCTTGCATAATGCAAGACACATCCATAAACTAAAAAGATATTTCTTGTAAAAGTAATAAACAAAATGGATACCCTAATGTGTGTAAATCTCTCTGAATGCAGCTTGCATTAAAACACACATTCCCAGGAACTCAAGATAGATTTAGATTTATGTAGGGAAAAATGAGGTACCAACAAGTAGCACAGCTCTTAAGTGCTCTGTGGAGCCCAGTTCACCTTACTTCGCTTCTGCTGCTCAACTGGTTCAGATATATCTTACTGCCTGCAGTGTAAGCCAGACGTGAGACCACAATGCACACAGGTTACAGAAAAGAATTGACAGTGAAGACAAAAACTGTATCAGTTGTGAAATTTAAGCACAAATTAGTATTTAAAACTGAATGAAATGACCTTGTGAACCAATAGTTAAGTACTACATGCCTAATGTGGTCAGCAAGCTTAAACTCCTACATTACTATAGATGGGTTTTTTTCATGGTTTTGGCATACTCTCACAGTACACTGATCTGGCTACTTCCCATACAAACACACACTAATGAATTTTGCTAATGTATGTTTTTTAATCGACCTTTTTTTCCCCTTGACAAAGAGGGAAAGGAACTAAAGTCTCAGGGCCCATCATCATCCCACCTGGATCAGCAGCAAACCAACAAAACAGCCATCATACAGAAATTAAACACACTTTAACACTTTGTATTATTGTGTATTATTATGAATACAAACTTTTTAAAATAAGAAACACTCATTAAAACCTTATTTGCCATCTAACCTAGCTGGAAAAAAATATAATGCAGTCAACTCGAGTGTATAGTTAGAGTCTGTGTAGTCTCTAACGAGCACCTTCTTTGGCAGAGCACTGGGTACACAGAAACATTTAAAGGAAGTCTTCAAAGGCCCCTTCCAACCCAAACCACTCTATGATTCTATGGCATTGTAAGCACTGTTATCACTGCTGTACAAAAACGTCCCAGACTTTCAAATTGCTGGTGAGCATGGAAGTATACTGGGGATAACCATTGCACCCTGCTCCTACATCCTTTCCTGAGTCACCATCAGAAACAGGAGATCAGATTCAATGAGCCTTCTCGAGTCTGACTTGGTGCAGCCATTTTTGTGTGGACTAAATGAGCAGATACATTTCTTCAAATGCTGATATCCATGAATCATATACAAATGCTGATGTAACAGTGAAGAGGGTGTGCCTGGAATTACTAAAAGAAAACCATAAGACAAGAAGAACAAAGAGGGGTGAAACTGCTACAACTCCACTTAGATAACTGCTAAGAAACACACAGATCATGAGTCTTCTTCCACTAGAAAAGACATGAAGAGATCAAGTGCATAATTGAAGATGCTGCTTTACAAGCCTGCCATCAAGCAGAAAGGATAACTGAAAGGTTAAGACAAGAAAACAAAATCAGTTTGTCTACCTTGAAGACAAGTAAACAGGTTGCCCAAGTCATCTGCCTGGCAACAAGTGGGCAGAGATAAAAAAAAAAAAGAGTCAAGACATTGTTTGAAAACCACAGAAGTGAACTGGCAGCCTCTCTCTTGCTCTCTTCCTTTGATAACTGTTTCAGCTGAAACAGATACTATATCTTAAAAATCCCAAATCAATCCTGATCATTATTGCAGAGGAAGCAAGAAGGACCTTTGTATAGAAGATGACTCAATAAATGATGTTTATGCTTTTTTGAGAGAAAAAAGAATCTGTGTGTGCAAGGATATTAGAGTGCATTAAACTGACACAGACAGGTTTTACTGAAGAATTCAGGATTGCATGTGGATGAGCAAGCAATACACACAGAGGAGAAAAAGGTAACTGAACATCCAGTACAGATGTACTTCTTTACTAGGAAAAAAAAAAAAAAAAATAGATATCTTTGTTGGATGCACAGCAGACCTTTGAATAGGCTGCTTTCAGAGGAAGATATCTTTGTCGTTACCTGATTCCTGGCTAAAGTGGTTTTTTAATAAATGTGTTTCAATATTATTAAACCAACAGAAACATATGCTTGAGCATTACCCTGCTTATGCTCACAAGCTGAAAACACTTTTCTAAAAAAATGTAGTTTTTCTACAAATTGAGAGAATAATCCAATAAGTAGCTGAAATGTCATAATGCATTGAAACCAAAGAGCTTGGGAACAAATATCATTGAATTTCATAAATATTTTGGTAGGTTTGTTTTCTTTCTTCATTAAGTAATGCTTGAAGACAGGTATGGACAAGCTAGAGTTTCTGTTACACAACAGCAAGCTCCCATGATAAACTTGATTACAATAACCCTTTCAGTAGTGAACTTCCTCCTCAGCTTTTTTTTTTTCTTCTTTCAAATAAAAGCCTCACCCATGCTTCTTTTACTTCTGTACTACTTTCTATCCTGAAAAAGTACTGCATGCACCTGTTAAAATGCACAAAAAACAGAGCCAGACAGGAAAAAAATAAATCCCACAGATAGAAAGACACCCATCCCCAACAAAACTGAGATTACAAGGTATCTGAAGACACCAGCACACCAAAGCAGGAAGAGCTGCTTGCTTTGGAAAGTAAAAGCAGCATAGCTGATTAGCAGAATTTGTATGGCTAGAATTTTATATCTCTTAGAAGATTTTTTTTTTTAAAGTAAACAAGAATGACTGGCTTCTGTCTTCATTTGAATTCTTTAAATAGTTACCACTAAAAAAAACTCAAGTAGAAATTAAGCTCATTCAAATTTTAGTCAGGAAAAGAGGCTCTTACACATCAGACTTTGAAAGCTTTGAGAAAAGGACCTCGGTAAAGAGAGGCATGTCTCTAAAAGCCAGTCTGGTGATACAGTTTCCAGGGAAGCAGAAAGTTATTGTCACAGAATCACAGAATGGCAGGGGTTGGAAAGGACCCCCAGAGATCATGTAGTCCAAAACTGTCATTCTAGTCCAAATGCTGGGAGAAAACAGAGTGAATATTTTGACTTGCATTCATGAGTTTTTTAATAGATGTAGTCAGAAACTACTTTGGTTGAATTAGACCCCAACTAAAATACAAATATGCAATCCACCAGAACCTGGAGAGTGATACAATTGAAACAGAAGCAGTTTCCTAGGAGCTGTGTGATGACTTGAAGACATGGCTGTTGGCCAGAAACACATTATTAAGTGATATGAAACTCCTTTGAAAAGATGATGTGAAAAAAAATGGGAGGGGGGGAGCGTACAACTTCATGAGATATAGGAAATCTTCAGGTTTCTTCATGATGGTGCTACAAACCCACCCCGTTGCCTCAGGCAGGTCTCTTTGTCCCAGTTTTCCACCTTGTGACAGAGCAGCATACCACCCCTCCTGACAGCCCAGCCCCTGAGGAGCAGCCACCCAGGAGCTGAAGGCACCATCGCGTGACCAGGAGGAATGACCAGCATCAAAAGCAAAAGCAGCGCATATTCTGCAACTGTGCTGGCTTCACACGTTGTGCACTAATGCAGGCTTAAACTCCCACATGAAATGAAGAAAAATATATATGGAGCAGCTCACTACTTTCTCCATGCTAAACTAAGATGCTACCTTGGCTTAGAAACAATATGGGATTAAATGATTAAGGACTACAACCCAGCGCACTTATGCATCAGTCTCAGCTAAAAGCAAATTCACTCTAGTAATTTCTAAATTCCATATGCTTAACCAAAGCCTTAATCGCTGTTCAAAGATGTGACAAGACGACAGTATTAGCCTAATCTATTCAAAGATCCAAGATCTGTGCTTACTTTTAGGGCAAAAAAATGGTACAGAACTGAAGGCTGTTTAGAAATGACAGGCAAAATGCAGAAAACCTTAAGCAGCTGTCTCTGCCATTCCAGGATGGCTCTCTCATGGTCATGATTTAGTTACTCTTACAAGGCTTTTCACGTTTTTCCTCCTGTCACATTTCCAGGCCAGACTTTTTGTAAGCGTTCCTTCTTCCTCCTGGTGGTGATCATCACTACTGCTCAGGAGTAAGGAGTTTTACATTATGAGTTTTTAAACAAATGATTCTTTAATTTCTCCACCGAAACAAACCAAAGGATCACTAGAAAAATGCAAGCATGTAAAATATTATTTTCAAAAAGCAAAGTTTTTGCTGAAGAACACTGTGTGGTTTCATTGCTTAGGAGTCTTTGTCACAGGCTACAAATACTCCTTTTAGGTAACAATTTAGCATAGTTTTACCATTCAAACATTCCTCAACATTTTTGAGATTGAATAAGAAATATCCCCAGATCTCTAAATCTGAAACTTTAAAGGATAGTATTTAGTTCCCCTAACTTAAAAGCTTGAACTGTGACTTACAAAAGAGTTCTTGTGAGATAACTAGTTAATGAAAAATGAAGTTTCATAAAAAATAAAGTTTTATGACCTTAAAAGTCTCCCCAGAACACAAAACCCACAAACTGAAACCCTAACAGGAGCGCCAGAAAAACAACATAAAAAGTGGCTGTACCACACTGACCCAAAAAGAGCTTTTCAGCCTTTCATCCAGTAGCGAGCAAGAAAGATGCCTAGGGAGGAATTTATGAACCGAGCAAGACACAATGTCATTACCAAACATCTGCTCAACCCCACACCACTTGTGGCTGAGTCAGCAGCAAGATGTCTGCGTTTTTTAATTCCAGATCCCTCTTCCTTCGTAGCATTTGTCCAGTTATTATATGGCCCTTTCAACACTCAGAACATCCTAACATGTAGGAGTTGAACCAAGTACCCACAAAATGTATGCAGCCACATTTCCTGCTGTTTGATTCTGAACCTGCAGACCAGCAACCTTCTCTGACACTGCCTGGTCCTTGTTTTAGGAGAGGCATTGCACAGTCACCTCCTAAACACATTCTACAAACTATCACCACATCTTCCTCTTAGTCACCTCTTCTTTAAGTTGAAAGGTAAGTAGATAATATTAAATATCCTTGTGACTCTTTGTACCTCTTAGTTCTTCTGCAACTTGAGGAGAGGGAAGGTAAGAAATGCAAAAAGCCCCAGCCAGAATTCCATGTAGTATTTAAATCACAGGTGCAAGATAGACTTATAAATGAAAATAAAAGTTGTTTTGACCTCCATTCCTTTGAAATTCAGAGTTATTAGAAAATAATTCCAATGTATCTAGGCTACAACTGCATGTTCAAAACCAGCAAAGAGTTACAGAAACCTGCATAATTAAGATCACACAGATATTTAAACTAAGGACGGTACATGACATAACAGCATTGATAACACAGCTTTCAGAGAAGGTTACAAATTGTGTTCTTTAAACAATGAAATCGCTTCCTATTTAACAAACAACAGTATGGATAAATCTGTTGATTCACATGCACTTTGTGGGTGTGCTTGGACACAAAATAGACATTGGTTGAGAAAAAAAAAGTTCATCTGTGTGTTTTGATAGTAGTTCATGGGTCAATGAATTATAAAGAAAACTAAAACCTAACATGTAATACTTACCTACTGTGTTGATACCATAGAAAAAAAACCACACAAAATTGCATTGTACCTGTCTTTTAAGTTCTTCTTCTCACTCAAACTTTCTTTACTTACTACTGTTTTCTTCAAATAGATTCAAGATGTAATTTTAAATCAACACTTGGGCAGGAAGAAATTTTGAGAAATTTCAAGCTCTATTTGCTCCACCTGAATTCTCATAACCGTGAAACCCAGCAATTATATATTTCAGTAGATGCAGAATGGGGAAGATTTGCCTCTTTTTTTGTTTCCTTTTTTCCCCTCTCCAATAAATCTGATTAAGAGGGTAGCATTTTTCAAGCCTTGTTCCAAACTGCTCATAAGAATCTTATCAAGAAAGAAAAGAACAAAATTGAAAAGCCAACACTGAATGGAATGATGAAGACTAAGCAGCTTGCAGATATACTTTTGTTTATACTGGGACTTTTTGATTAAAATTACAATTGTTTTCAAATTACTTCTACAACTGCAGATAGTCCTTACTTGCATTTTACTTTTTCTTACAAGGTTTATTAATAAAAAAATAGTCAGCAGATCATTTTCTTTTAAAAACCATCTCCAGAGTAGAAAATGATTTAACATATCAGTATTCAAAAGAGTAATGTAAGCTAAGAGAATGCATTGTTATCGCCTACAAAATTAGCAATACCAAAGCAGTCATCAAATGATATAAATGGTATAAATAATTTCCACAGTAAGAATTTCAGCATAGTGACCTCATGCAATATCCAGAATACAAAAGTATACAGAAGAATTTCACTCCTTCTTAGACAGTGGGACACAAAACATAAAGCCCTAGAACAGTGATTCACTTCATCTGCCCCTCCTAGAAGAGTACTATAATTAGGAGACTAAATCCACACCCACAACTACAGAAACACGAACACTTAACAAATACTGTCAAGTTTATAAACTTCTATCCACATACCCAGACTCTGTAATGAAGGAAATGCTAATATTTCTGCTTTTAAGTTGATGAAATTATAGAAACATAAATAATATCTTTGATATAAAAAAATTACAAAGAATGAAACATCTTTTGTTGTATGAAAGCACTCAGCCACATTGCATTAAATTTGGGGTACTAAGAATGACACCAGCAAACACGAGGAAGGCATTAGCCTGAAGACCACGGCAAATACCTATATTTTTAATGATACTGAAAACAGTCACCATGAGATTCCTGAGGACCTTCAGTGGTCAATATTACAGCTTCATACAAGCTTATGCCATATAAACTTAAAGAGCTTACACATAATATCTAGCCCTTGGCTCTACGTTTAGCAAAAGCCAGGTATGAGCAGCGTGCTCTACAGCCATTCCCAAGTAACGCCATCGTTACAGACATCGTGTTCTTTCCTGAGTAGCTCATGGTTTGAGTACAGACAGCTCGCTTTTCTGTGCTGCAAAAGAATTTCACAGCTCGTCTGTTTTACTATGTGAAGAGATATTCATTTTTTCTGTATTCAAAGGAATGATGAAAAAGTAATTTGGCATTGCTCTTGGTGGGAAGAATTACCACCACAAGTGAAAGCAGAATGCAAACTGTACGAGCTTGCTCAGCCCTTCAGGAAAAGAGCTGAGCATCGGCCAGAAAAGAGAAGCATCAATACTCTAGCAACAGTCCCTCTGATAATCTTCATCTATCCTTCTTCAGCATCTACATTTATGTTACCTAATGAAAATGCTCTCAATGAGAGGCAGCTACTTTTCTAAGTCTCCCAAGGAAGATCCTATCTGTCCAAGCTTACGCACTTCAAACGCAGTAAAATATTCTATGAATTTGTGATATGGTCTTAACTGCAGGAAACAAAACATGAGAGATGCAGCTCAAAGTATCTAACAAGAAAATGCAAACAAGTGTTTGCAATGTGAATAAACTGAGCAAGGCATTTAGATACACTATCAACAGACAGTTTCCACATGTTATTCAGTACTGTAAATTCAAAGAACAAGTTTTCAAGAAACTTGTAATACTGATTCTACCTCTGGTTAGAACACAGGCAAATTATTCAACTAATCCCTAACAGCTTAAATTACATGAACCCCCTTATACAAGTTGGCAGAGACAATTAGAAATGAATGAAGATTGAATGCCAAATCACTTCTAAAATTGAGCCATTAGCCTAAAAAGCTGAAGACTACATCCAAGTCCTAGTTTTGATTGTACACAGCAGGTAGTCGTCAAATCATTGAGCAATTGTCTCCTCTTAATCCATGGGAAACTCTCCAGTTTTATATTTTCCTCCAGGCTACCTGACAGTTCTTCTGCCCCCAACATTCACAGGGAAATCAAAATCAGGAGGTGTCTTAAACTACTTCAACTTGTCAGCTAAATTTACAAAACAAATGGCTTTTACTCTGCTTGAACAATGCTGAATTGATTCAAACACATTCTTGTGGCACATCCCCATTTAATTCAAACCAGTTTGAACTGAGCAACTGAGTTGTTAGATCGTCACAAGGTACAAAAACATTTATACAGTGCAAGTATTAATAACCGAATTCCATTTGTAATGTTGCCTGTAACAAAAAGAATCAGAAAGAGGAGATAAGCACAAAGTTTAATATCTTTAACCTTCTTGCTATAGTAAAATTCAACAACATTTAATCATATTGTAACATAAATGAATAACATTACATCATCATTTTGAACCTGGAAGTCCTGCACTAGGTAGTACTGCACCAGGACACAAGTACCGAGTTTAAATCTTGTTCTCAAGTAGGATAGCAAATGATACAAAAATGGGTAGCTCCTAGATATGAGAGCACATGTTTTAGATCTCTCCAAATACAGTCCTCATAGGTCACCACACTCCCAAGATAAGGCTGTCATATCCCTGATTTTATTGTGGAATAATGACATAAAGGGAAAACCACTAATAAAAGATCTCCTTTTTCAAGTAGAGAGGGTATGTGACTGCACAGTAGTCAGCAACAATCTCCTGGATAAAAAAAGGCAAGAAACAGCACTATAGATATTCCACAATGAAACAAGAGGTAAAGGCAGTGAAGCTGTAAGCAGCAGGGAAACTTAGTAAAAACAAATCAAATCCTTGAATTTCAGTGCCACAGATAAATGGGTTAAGTCACAAAACAAATATGAAGAAACAGCAAGATTGTTCTGTACTTGGAAAAAAACAATACAAATCCATCTCATTAAAATTGTATGTAAGGAAGAGAAAAATTAAATCTGAAAAAAAAGCAAACCAGCATCTGATAAAACTGAGTATTTTACAAAGGAGAGGCCCAGATAATTTACAAACAAGAAGCTTCAAGGAAATAACTGAGGAGTTCTCTGAAACACAAATGTTGCTTTTTAATAATCTTAAGAAATTCTAACCATCAAAGGACTCTCTACATTAATATGCAGTATTTAAAAAAAAATGTAAAAGGAGAGATTTGGGAACTCTGGAATGATTAGTTTGGCACAGATCCCAAACAAAATAATACAATGGCAATGGGAAAAATGGAAGCTAAAAATATCCTGTCAGTCAAGCAGCCTTCTTAAGGTCAGGAGAGGAGAGAGCTGACTGAAGCTCCAGCTCCCACAAGTTGCTACTCTGAAAAACCTCTTGTCTTCTTTATGGGATAGCTAAAGGGGACACTAATCAAAACTGTCACAGAGTCTCACTGCAAGACTGTAACTCATAATTTTACTCAAAACTCAAGAGCTGCTTTGCTGGAAAGCAAGGCAAGCAGAAGAGAGGAAAACAGAAGCAGCCTTGATAGTAGAGGAGTACTTTGGCAAATTCGTTCAGAAATCAGATCTCTCAAATCCTCATCAGAAATGAGATTTGATTGAAGCTGACACAGAAAGATGAGTGGCAGAAGGATTAGTGGCAGAGAAAGAGAGATACAAAAGTGGTGTCAAGAATAAAAATCAAGCAAAATAATAACAAAAATAGTAAAATGTGGAAGAGAAGAACAAAAAGAAAAAAAAACAAAAAGCTATAGAAAAATGTGAAAGAAAAAAACAAAACAGTGGCAAGTTTCCAGACAGCATAGAAAAGAACGATTGTCTCTCAATGTTTAAAGCAAGCTTTTCGCTTCCAAATAAGAAAGAAATTTAATACTCCAAGCTAGAGAGGGAGTGTGTGTGAACACATGCACACAAGGTATACACTCCTCCAACTCAAATACAATAAAATAANAAATAGTAAAATGTGGAAGAGAAGAACAAAAAGAAAAAAAACCAAAAAGCTATTAGAAAAATGTGAAAGAAAAAAACAAAACAGTGGCAAGTTTCCAGACAGCATAGAAAAGAACGATTGTCTCTCAATGTTTAAAGCAAGCTTTTCGCTTCCAAATAAGAAAGAAATTTAATACTCCAAGCTAGAGAGGGAGTGTGTGTGAACACATGCACACAAGGTATACACTCCTCCAACTCAAATACAATAAAATAAAGCTGAAGCATCATACAGAATAAAACACTCCAGACTGAAGTGGCACATTCTCAAAAGAGCTAAAGTCTTCCACTCTACTTTATAAATACATTTTGGTATATACTTCAGCACCTCTCACAGGTTACTTTAAGGAAAAAGAAAACCCTGGATGAATTAGACCTTTCTTAGGGTGGTAAATAGTTCTTCTCAAACTTCATTTTCCCATCAAAGCCAACATCAGCTCACAACAGAGTGTGAATGAAAATTCTTATTAAACTGAGCACAATGGAGAGCTGCCCAGAGCTACTGGCCTAATGTGGCATAGACCAAAATAGACATAATTTTAACATGGAATGATAAGCTATTAAGTCTGAAAGAAAAAAAAAAAAAAAACAACTACCAGGGAGAAGAAACAAGAAGTCTTTCAGTTAGGTGGGGTAAATGTGAGAAAACCTTGACACGTGCTTTTGAGTTTCATAATTTTTCTCTTCCTGTCCACAACACTGATTTGTGACAAGCACAGAATACTGCTGCCACTTTACCAGGATGCATTCAAGAATTTTGCACCGGCAGAGGTAAAGAAGATGTTAATATCCTTCCTGGTTGGAGGTTTAGAAAGCATGTCTGCATCACAGAAAAACCTAGAGATTAGTGCTAGGAGTTATTTAGGAATCAAAACATCTAAGGATGGAAATAGACAAATTACATAGAGCAGAATTCAAACTGAACAGTGCTTCTGTTAATATGGCTGTGTTGGAGGTAGGATGTGTAAAAGGAACCAATACGTAACCTGGATATTAATTTTCTCACATTGGAAACTCAAAGTTGTCTACATAAGCACATTTCTTGTTACAAGCAACAATACTCACTAGATTACAGAAAAAAAACATGAACTGCAAACCACAGAGGGAGATAGAGAGGAATGGAATTAAATAATTAAAAAATGGCAGCGTTTTTAAGATCTAGGTACCTAGGCAGCAAGGTATATCAACAGCCCTGTGAACACCAAAACATTCAGTGGTCTTGTAAAACACAGAAAGTTTCAGACTTAGAATTGTGCAGCTACTTCCTTCCATCTAAGATTAAAACAGCAGGAAAAAAAAGAAAAAAAGAGAAAAGCTTATATTGAGAAGCCCTTCCACAACCACATGCTGAAGCCAGAACTAGCAGCAAGTATAATCTGGTAAACACCCAGTCCTTTTGTTTTCCAGGGCAGACAATTCTGAACGGCATTCATCCAGCCAAGCCCAAATTTGTCCTACTCTCCCCATCAGGGAGAAATAAAAAATCACCTTAATAACTAAAAAAAAAAAAAAACTTAGTAATTTTAGGAAGAAAGAAGTTATTTTACAGTTGGAAGAAAATTTAAGAGAAGGGAACATCACTGAGGTCACCTATTGGGCTCCTTGCCAGCACTAGATACTTGTGCATCTGAAAAGACAACCATTCCCAAAGCTCTTTGCCACAACAGGATCTGAAAGATATTTATGAGGCTACACCTACCCTGTTCCACACAGCACATACTCCAAAGTGACATGTTTGTTACCTTCAGTACCTCAGTAAATCATGTTGCTCAACAGCCATGGGAGTGACCTGCTTACTTATATATACATTTAAGTTTGCATGCATTTATGTGAAGAACACGACAATCAAAACAAAACCCTATTTTTTTATTAACAACAACAAAAAAAAAATTAAAACCAAAAATCTATCAACAATATATTAAAGGTAAAATATGCCAAAAAAGTAATGAGTTTTAGGAAAAGTAATGAAAGCTAAACTTGAGACAGTAAAACAGAACCACCTTTAAAGCATAAACAAATAATTACTTAAAAGATATTTGCGTATACAGTCCCAAGTAAAAAAATGTAAGGAAAACCAGATCTATGACAAGGATAGGTTGTTGCTAGCTCAAGAGAAAAGGCATGCTTTTATCAATTTCGTATGAGAACAAAGAAAAATCCCTAGAAGCAAAATAGAGGATGTGTATCTTGAGGATGTATTCCTACTTCAAGAAGAAAGAAAAGAGGGAATGTTTGTGTAGCTTCACTTGAGGACAGATACTACCAATAAAAACAACAAACCTGAGAGCAAATTAACTACGGAACTTCTTATTTACTACAAATTTACTCTAGCTCCTACACTAGTAGGCTTTTAAAGAATTGCATAACCTGAGTATTAAAAAGGAAACAATGATGACTTCCACCTCAAAGACAGAATATGATTGCACTCAAAGATACTGGCTACTGGCACAAGAGTCAAGATCAGTAGGCATTTACTGTAGATAAACAAATTGCAAATAGCAAGAAATAACTCAAAGTCCTACACAGAACAAAAACCAAAACATAAGTATTTTATTCTTTATTGAGGTATATATATAAAAAAAAAAGGTTTTAATCAAATGGAACAAGAATGTTTTAGAAAAAAAAAGGAAATTTTGCACAGTAAGATGAAAAGTTGCTTTTCTTGTATTGGTAACTTGGGATTTCTGAACTAAGAACTATGCAGGAACATCCTGCTACTGCTGCTGTTTGCCCTGTGATCCCTCTGATCATGCATTTAGGTCAAACATATTTACCAAAGGCTAACTTCTAACATACACACAATTTTAACAGAGAGTGGGATAAATAGGACGAATAGTCAAGTGAAAGCTTAGAAAAGGGACTTGGAGCAATGGAAAGAAAAACATATATGGAAGATAAACAATTGATTTTACAGAAAGATCTTTTATAAAGTACTTTGATCCTTCATAAAACACTTCTGAAGTACTACTTATCTCCCACTAGGACCTTACACGTCTGGTAGTTATGCATCACGATAAAGATATGGAGAGGCGCAAGGTCCTTTTCTCACTATTTGTAAGGCAGTCAGAGCTCCCAGACTTCCACACAGAGGTATCCAAATATGATAATCTTTGTGGCAAAGGTATTTTAAACAAAGTTTAGTTTGGGCAGAATGAAGAATTGCACCTTTCTTATTAGCTGTGTCATTATTAAAATATCAAGGACTTATCCGCCACCTACACTGAAAATGTGAAACAGAATACAAGGCATACGATGTCATTTGAATCATGGCATAGTTGAGGTTGGAAGGGCCCTCTGGAGATCATTGAATCCAACATCTCTGCTCAAAGCGGTGTCAACTACTGAAAGTTGCTCAGGATTGTGTCCAGTCAGGCTCCCGGCATCTCCAAAGATGCAGACCCCACAGGTGGTTCAGGGTTGCCTGTTCCAGCCTTCAAACACCCTTACGGTAAAAAAGTTGTACATTTAAATGGAATTTCTTGTATTTCAGTTTGTGCCCATTGACTCCTTGCACTGTGTGCCACCAAGCGAGAGCCCGACTCCATTCCCTCTCCTTCCTGTCAGGTACTTACACACTTACTGAATTTCAGCCCCAGCCTTCTCTTCCTGGTGATAAAAATCTCATCTCAGCCTCTCCTTGTATGACAGATGCTACAATCACCTCTAATTGCAGAATTGTGTGTAGGTCAGGGAAAAATTGTCAGTGATATAGACTCCATTCCTGTATTACACAGCACATAACTTCATCATCTGGAAAGCTTGAGACCAGTCACATACTGTGCCTATGAAATACTACTACTTAGTGATGAAGCATTAAAGAACCCTTGTGCATGTACACACACACACAAACACATATATATCACTCCACAGAAAGATCCCAAGTAGATGTGATTCTGCTTGCAATAATTGTCACATTTATTTTTTTTAAGCTGTAACAATTTAAATTTTGTAAAAATTCAATATATTTTGTGTGTATGGTTGTTACTGAAAAAAAGCCCCTAAAACTTTAAGCCTCTGAGAACGTGTTGGGGTTTAACTGCAGCCTTATCAAGTTATGCTTCATCTGTGCTTAACTGATAAAATGATATTTAGTATGACTTCAAATCCTTCAAGCTACTGTAACATAACTACTTCTTGATTCAAATCTGGACTGCAGGGAATTAGCATAGGACACAACTAAATATACTAAAATCTGTTAAAAATGAAAAGGAGACATATTGAGTAGCCCTGTCAGTTATCAAGATTTTTGAACACGTTTGCAGCTTATATACACCAGACTTGAAGCACAACAATTAATGGCATTCCAGCATCTGGTTAATAACCATCTGATTATTAACAGTCATAATCCCATAAAGGTTATGAAGATCATTGTCTATGGAATATTATATACAGAACACCAAGGAGAAAAGAATGCAGGCTGTATTTTCAGGATGGTGTATTACACAACCTGACTTCCTGCTCCAGGACAGTAACCTCATCTCTCGAATTTCTCAAAACTCAGATGTAAAAACTAGATACAGTAAACTTTGGTAATCCCAGTGCTGCAATGAGCAACATGTTCTGAAACATAAGATGTAGGAAACAGCTAGTAAGGTTTTTGCAATTATCAGCCCAATGATGCAGTCAAAAATGTTAAAATGAAAGAAACCAGAGAATGCATTACTAAAGGAACATTGTAGGTAAAGTAGGGAGCAGATATTCCTAGAAACAGGAAGCCACAGTAATGCTACAACCATAGTGGAACTGTGCTTATGGAGAGACAGTAGAATTAATCCAAACCAATAGCTCTGGGAGAAAGGAAGCTAGTAGGGACTGATGAAATCACCTTCGGGACTAACATCAGATCATCCCACATTTCAAAAACAGCTCTATCCCAAAAGAATGTAATAGGATCCTTCAAGGGTAATTGTCATCCCCTCTCTGTAAACCAGACCTCCCACTTGGAGGTGTGGTAGAGGTTTTAGAGCTGTAATTCATATGAATATTGTATCTGTCTGATTTGTAGAATTGGGATGGAAGGTGTATTTTATTTAGTGAGGCCAGAATACATTGCCTGTGTAACCATTTTTGAGAGTGAAAACACCTCCAAAAGCTGAAGAAGAAGAAGGACAGAATTAAGAGTTTAAAAATCCTCAAGTTTTCACCCACATTTGGATCTAATGTATCTTATCTATTAAGGAAAGGTCTAAGACAGAGAAAGAAATCAAGAAGTTTTGTATTTAATGAATCTCCTGATTTTAAAAAGTTGAGCTCATAGAATTCTTTATCCAGACAGGATAGCGGTGGCATCAAAAAAGACAAAAAGCCACAGATTAGGTTCTGCACAACTCACAATCTGCTGAATGGAAACCACATATCGGAGAACAGTAACATTGCTTGCAACCCTGGCCTACTACCACCTTATACCAGGCCAAAACATAGCTTTTTCTGTTAGCAGAATTGCTGCTTTCTGCACACTTCAAAAAAATCCATAAGAAATCCACAATAAACTTCTTTTCTGCCACATAAACACTGGTAGGCAATCATTACAACTTTATGTAATAACCTTAAATAAGGGAAACTTAATTTACTCGAGACTGTCAATCACTGTTCAGCTTTCAGAAGGGCCATAACCCCTTATGTAGATTTTAGGTTTGATGTATTTCAACTAGTACAGCAAAAAAGGGCACAAGAGATAGCATCTAAACCATATTTTATGAAAAGAATATGGAATTAACAAAAAAAACCCAAGAGATTTTAAATAATCACCAAAAAGACTAATATACAGTTATAAACATGAAGCCAAATCCTATTTCTTAGTCTTCCAAGAGCAGTTCTGAATAGCTCTTTCTCCACAAGTACTTATTGATTTTGTTGTAACTTTGCTAATCAGCTTAATAAGACTGGTTAAAGATTAAAGCACTCTCTTGAGTTACAGAGTGCACTGCTTTTTTTGCACAGGGTGCGATAATGAGAAACATGAACTCTACAATATAAGAACAGATTTAATCAATTTATTAGTACAGTGACTAAAGAAATTGAAATACTACGAGATAACTAGGTTTTGGTCATTAAAAAAAAAAAAAAACATTCCCTTTAAAAAATAATCAAGAATTACCTCTACACAAAAGATCCTAAGGTCAAGTCCACATAATTTCATCTTCTCTGGAAAATGCTGAAAAACATTCAAATACGGAACATGACCTTCGACAACATACCTGCGTAAGAAAAGAAAACCACACATGAAGACCAAATCAAAAAGAGTGTTTAGTATGACAAATGCACACCTTGATTCTAAAAATGAACAAATCAGCTTCTGGTTTGAAATAACATCAGCATTGCACTGCCTAAGCAATTCTATCTGAAGTTACACACATCTAAATACTCCATAGGAGAAAAACCAGTTCAATCATTTAACGGGCCTTTAAATTCAAGCTTAGATATGACTGACAAATTATAATGTTATGGCAGCAAGCTTATAATCAACATGCTTAGATGGAGTTTGTTCTGCATATTCTTCAGCTACTGTGTTTCTGAAGCTGCTTTAAGCTGCTTTTGTGTGGTATGGATTTCTTTTTTCCAAAATTCTAAAGCTTTAAGTAAATCTGACTTTTAAAGCACACACCTTGTGCTGAAGGAATCTGAGTCTGGTAATGGGGTATGGAGGAAAGTCACAGAACTGAAATCTCATTAATTAAATCTGTACTCTTTTTTTTTTTTTTTAAGTATTATTCAGGCATGAACAGAAATTATTTTGTACAGTAACGAATACAAAATAATTTCT
The DNA here is from genome assembly GCA_013401255.1 of Urocolius indicus. Classification (NCBI taxonomy): domain Eukaryota; kingdom Metazoa; phylum Chordata; class Aves; order Coliiformes; family Coliidae; genus Urocolius; species Urocolius indicus. The sequence goes on along the minus strand of WBNH01003470.1, from coordinate 105,760 downwards.
CTTTTATTTGTACCCAAATAATGCCACTTTTGTTAAAAACTGGCTTTGGTAAGGGGTTAAAAACATTTTTTGGTGATTTTTTTCACATATATATGTGTGTATATATATATATGAACATGTTAAAGATAGGACCTGATAACAGATACCAATACAAAGCCTTCACCACACCAAACCTCTGCTCTTATCTAGCATCTTCGCTGACATTCACAACAGGCAAGGCAAGTACAGAACACACGTGGATCATCACAAGGGTACAGACATTACTTTCATTCCAGATTAAAGCGTGTTAGCAGTCTTCTGTAGGACTAAGCTAGAATTGCCTTCCTGTCTCTCCTCCAGACTGAAATAAATTAACATTTCAAACAGAATAGACCCTTTTCTTTAAATAATAGGAAACGATTTGAAAACTATTTTCTCTCCTGCCAGTTGTGTTACTGGCACCATATCTCTCTGATCTTGCTACATAGATTAGTAACTTCTTGATCTATGAACTCTGCAAATCCCTCCTGAGTTCCTACAGTGGTTTTAAAACTGGGCTTTGCACCTGCTCCCAGTGCAGGGAGCACAGCAGCCTGCCACTTTCATTTAATATCTGTCTGGAGATAAAACAAAACAAAACCAAACCAAACCCAAATAATAATAATAAAAAAATAAGGCAGAACTGTGTCTTCACAGGCAGAGCAGGCACTGCTGAGGATTCTGTCTCTCACTCCATTGACCTGATGACCATCTGTTGCTTGTTACATTGTGTGTATCTATTGAAGTTGACTGAAATTCCATTTAAAGGCTACTGCAAAGTTTACAGTTACATTCCAATTGTTTTTTAAAACATTCTTAACTGAATTTTGAGTTCAATTAAGAAGCTGAGTTCAAGAAAGGATTAAAATGAAAAGTGGATTTCTTAATCAAAACTCTCGGAATGAATCCATCATTTATAAAGACTCCTAAAAAATCAGAGCAATCAGAAAAATTACATTGCTCAATATTTTTATTCCGAAGCTCTGTGTATGAGGCTCTTAAATGAAGTGGTAAAAGTAATTGCAAAATCCTTTCTAATATGTATTTTGCTAATGAAATTTCAGTAGCTTTCCTTAGCCAGTATAACTAGCATTTCCTCACTGAGTACAGATGTGCACTGGTTATGTGTGTGGTTTTCATCCACACATGATGACAGATGTATGAGGTTATCGTCCAAACCCAGCACAAGTTGCTTATCCTTGCCATCTCATATGGTCTGCTGAGCAGCTTGCATGACAGCAACTCAGCTCATTTTAGTGCAATCAAGGTCGACTGCACTAAACTAAAGAACATACACTTGAGGGATGGTTTCTGTAAATGGATTGAACCATCATAATGCAAGAGAACTCATACTTCCCTCCTCCTGGTGTGGCTCTGTGCTCCTGTTGCACATTACCCTCTTCCACAAAAGTAACTCACAACAGCAGGAAAAGACTACTCATTACTGCCAAAAAAAAAAAAAAAGGGTTTATTTCCCATGATCTAACAAAATGAAGAGTCTCACAGATGGCTCCAACAAGCACAAGCCTTAGCAGAGGGAAATAAGACCTTGCTCTATCAGCAACAGTGACCCATTACTGGCTCAGATGCTGATAAGCTTTAGCTGACACGTGTTAAAGCACAAATCACACAATTAGCTGTCAGATCTGAAGAGCTAGTACCAAGATGCAGAGAGCAGCAACATCCTGAGCCAGCACAGCAACAGCTGGAAGAGAACAAACAATCAAGACCTTCCTCAGGGTGTGGTGCAGTGGTGACTGCAGCCAAACCACCCTAATAGCTTGCTGCCTCTGAAATGGGAAATCCCACCCTCCCTTCAGTCTTCTGCCACACACTCCTCCCTGCTGACAAAAGCACTTGTGTGACTTCTCAGACAGAGAATGAGATTGAAAACTACTCTTTTGTTTTCCAAGGTTTGGTTTCAACCAGACAGATTTCCAGACTGCAGGCTGACTGCAGGCACGTTATTGCCAGCACAAGGCAGAAAGGAAATGTGGTGAAGCAAATTAACCTGTGTGGAAATGTCAGGTGAAACTTTCTTTTGCAAAACTAATTTTCTGCAGATCTGCTTCTTTCAACTAATATTCCATAAACCGAGTGAATGCTTGTACCTGGGGCAAGAGAAAGAGCAGGAGTGTTTATCCAGGAGCATAGAAACTCAGATTGGCTTAAACTGATGCTGGAACTACATTCTTACACACTCAGGGACATGCAGTGTCCATCAAAATATTTTTGGGTTTTTTCTTTAAAAAAAGAAGCTGTCAGTAACTTGGCTGTACCAAGTCAAAGCACTGCCACTGGTTACAAACCCGACATCTTTCCTGGCTTGAACTCACTGTCTCCATAGAAAAGCATGCTCTTCTCTCTCAGATTAAGAGTTGTTTCTACATTCTAAAAATACATGAAACATCATGAATACTTTGTTATCAATATAATTTGATTATGAGTCAGGTTTCTAACACTTATGCCAAAAGCCCAGACTTGGAATAGCACTTCAGAACAGTATCTTCTGTCTGTTCTATAGCAGACAGATGATCAAAACACTTGTAAGACTACAATGTAGGAGTGAAGTGCTTGAAAACTTGACTGGCAGACACAGTCCACGTTCTCTTAATTACAGCAGCAGCATACATTAGTAAGGTCCAAGAATGAAAAAAATCCTACGTCCTCTGCATGCTACGAGGAAATGATGCATCTGTGAAAGCCATACAGCCACAAACTGATTACAAGTTTGGTCTTGCCAGCACAGCTAAGTATAACCTCATTTGAAAGGCCTTAGTTCTCAGAATCTCAAAGTCTAGCATCTTGAAACTTTGTCCACAAGCCAATGATTTTACTCATTATTTAGATAAACAATGTACAGCATAAGGAGTATTGTGAGACTACTCACGATGGGAAAGGATTTAATGTGTTGCACAGACTTGAGCAGAAGGTTGTTAAGAATGTTATTTTTAAACCAAAATGTCCCCGTCAGCGGAGGTAATTGTAGTGTTTTTTCTGCTAAGTGTGTCAAGTAGCAAGGAGGAGTATATTTTTGGTGTTGTAAATCCTTTAAAAGCTGGCAGATTGCCCTGCCATAGAGTGCCTAAGCATGTATCACAAGGGAGGAGCAGTAGTCAGCTGACTTCAGGGTAGGGAGAAAACCAAACTAAGGGAAAAACAAGGCAGAACTTCAAGTACAACTGTAATTCAGGTGGTTTAAATAAAACAATTTGCCTATAAAGATTTAAAAGTTACTGCTGAATAAATAATGTTTTCTCTGCATAGTTTTAATCTCCAGCCTGTCACTATTTTGATCTGTGTATCTTAATTCATGCAAAAATGTGAACATTGTCTGATTTTTTTTTAAACTTAAAATATTCAGAAGTTGGAAAACAAATATTTTATGACAGTACATGCAATTTAAAATTCCTTCCCTTTCTTCATCAAACTTGTGAAAGACAAAGACCTTAAGGGTAGGGAGGGAATCATGATAATGTAATTACAGTCTTATATAACTATCGTATCATAGTAAAACTTTGCAATACAAATGACATTCTTTTAAACATCACTTTCTGCATTTAATTCAGTTCTTATGTTAGGTGCATTTGAAGTCACTGAATCATCCCAATTTACCTCCTTTTAAAAGTATTACACCCATAAATTCTATGTAGTTAAATGATATCTTCTCATTCAAATCATCTTATTTCAGTTTCCAGTTACTAGTTTCTGATTATGCTTTATTTGGTCTTGATCCTTTTTTTCTCTCATTTTCCAGCATTTTTTACTGTTCTCATATTTCCTCTAAAACCTTCCAAACAAATGTGCTCATCTCTTACAGATCCCAGTACAAAGGATGTTCCCCAGGTTTCTAATCATTTCCCTGTTTTTTTCTTTTTTCTGCAATCTCCAATTTTTAAAGGAAAAAGTACAACAATATCCCATTAACACGTAAACACCACAAAATCTAACTTTCATCTTAACAGTTGACTTTGACAGTTGGGGTTTATCTGTTGTTGTTTCTTTTCAATCCACACCATCATACTAAGACAGAAGCTTGTGAGGATGTATTTGCCTCGGATGACCCCCACATGCTTCCAGAGATGGTTTCCAAGATACTGTAATACAGTAACTGAAGAACAGATATTTATTCATTTTTTTTTCTCTCCAAACAGGATGGGCTAAGCAAAGCAATAATTCTTTGCTGTGAACTTTGCTCTGTCCCAGTAACTGAGATTTACTACTTGGATTTTTGCCATATACAACTGTTACCAGACAGGGTTTATCTATTTCTTTTCTAATCACTGGCAAAAATACAGAATATGCTACAGCAGTTCTGACTCCTACAGAATTTACTTGGGAAGACAGCAGTCAGTAATAGCTCTTCTTATTTAAAAGCACTTTTGAATTCTACTATTTCTCAATCTACTCAATTAATTCTTCTGTACCGCAGGATGCTAGTTTAAATTCTGAATACTGTGGCATTTTGCTGAACATTTTACAAGCATCTTTTATGCAACAGCATATTTAGTTATGCAAATATGGAATGGTTTGTGCAATTCTATCAGTGAAGGCAAAGCCATCCCCTAAAGTCAAATTAAATGGTTAAGCGTTGTTTTGCAGAGAAATAAATTAGCTACAACTAACTTCTGTACTTTGAGACATATAAACCTCTCTTTTAAAAAGTACTTGTAAAAGAACATTCTTCAATACCCATCCTTCTCAGAAAGCTAGTACAAAGCTATAAAAGTGTAGGTGGAAGCAGTCAACGTGGAGACAGGCCAGGGTGGAAGACCAGACTCTAGAGTAAATGCCCCTTGCATTGGTCACATTTTCAGCAGCAATAGTTATAGGTACCACAGGTGGGGGAGGATATACTCATTGCCTTGCTTTTAGCTCACAGCTTTTATATTTCAAAACTAAAAATTAAAGAACTGAAATCTACCTTATGAACTGAATTTTGAATCAGTTTTTCCTTTATTTTGTCCGAGCTTTCAGTTTGATTTGCCAGCTTACAGTTACTTGAGTCTTTCTGTCCCTTAAGTTTCAGCAAAGCAACATTTTGTTACCATCTTTTTAGGAATACACAATACTTCAGCACTTGTTAAAAAGGAGTATCAATGTACCAACAGTCTTCCAAAGTAATTCCAAAATTTAAACTATTTTGGCCTGATTCTAAATACAAAGAAGTTGATACATATTTTTTCATTCCTGAAGTAAATAAGGAATGTGTTCATAGACTTGTAGGGGGAAGAAGAGAACTGCACTGCCAGCAGTAGTTTGACAGACTCCATTTAACATAAAACTCTGTTATTAGAACATTTTATTTCTACTATATTAAAGGCTGCATTATTCTGAACTCTGATAATTACAAAGATATGAAGATAAAAAAGGACTTCCTATATTAATTTCTGCACCCAACTCTATTTCATGAAGCTACTTAGCTACCTTCCAGATCATTACATACCACTGGTATTGTTTGTATGATGACACTGATGTAAGGCCTGGAGAATGTTTACTCATTTAATTCTGGCATGCTTAAAACAGCAAATACAGCAAAAGTGTGACCATACACCCTCAGGTGAAGCTTAAGAAATTTTGAAGGAGAAGGATAAAAAGCTTCTTTAGTTCTAAAACCTTCTCCCTTACCTGTCTTTGAAATTCATTGCAATCAACAGATGAGAACATTCTCCAAAATCAGAGGCACAAATTGTTATGTCAAAGAAAAACAAGACAAATAAATAATAAATAAATAATACAACTTCTTGCTACTAGTTAGCAAATCAGTAAGAGGGCAATAGTACAGATCTAATTTTTTTAAAGTTATTTATAAAAGCAACAAATATTTCACTAGAGACTATTCCTACCTTAAGAGATCAGATAACGTCATTGGTTCTCTCAACCAGAGTAACGCCATGTAACAAAACGAAAGGGTCATTGGCATCGTCATCCTCAGCTTGTCCTTTTCATTCTTCGTAAAATACAAGCTACCATCTACCGATCCAGAGTACACAGAGGTGCTTTCTTGGGTTTATGTTAAAAACAGAAAAGAAAAATAAGTAATTGATAGGACATACACATGATCCATGATGTATAGAAAACAAGACAAAGGAATATACAGGGCCCCTTGTTCAGTAGCTACCAACATTTTCAAATCATTACTTTGAACAGTTTGTGTACTTTTCTACCAAACAGCTTAATTCTAATGTATTCATATACAACAACATGAGATGATAACCTGTTTCATAAACTGCTACTTCACTTGTCTGAGACGCTGGATAATACAGAGACAAAACTCCCTCTATACCCATCAAAACAGACCTTTTGTTGGTAACTACACCTAATCCTGGAGTTCTATTAGTGCACTAACTCCTACACATCATATAACTAACAGTACCTAGGAGCTGGAAATAGTATTTTCCATTTGAAAGGTAAGGGAACAATGGGGAAACAAGGGAAAAGCTGATGTGCCTCAGAGTCAGTGACTAAAACACAGAGTTTTAAACTTCAGCACAGTCAGGACTTTAACGAGAAAATTATTTACATTGCAGAAATTTTACTGGGGTTAAGGTATGTAACCCTCTGCCATAAAATCTCTAACTGTGGAAACTTAGGTATTTTTTTTAAAAACAAATCAGACTTTAACGAAAAAGAAACACTTTTGAAATAAAAATGTAGCAAATGGTGAAGAGAGTGAAAAAAAACCTCAAAAATCAAACAACCAAAACTCCCTACTTCCTTACTGCAATGAATCGCTAATAACTAAGACAAGCAGCAATGACAAATTTCACTTAGTAGTGACCTATGGAGTTAGGAAGCTTTGAGGCAGTGAAACCTAGGAGTTCAGGGAAAGAGAAACTAAGAAAAGAAGAGCCTCTCTTCCCTACATCATGACCCAGCCAGGACAAATGAAAATGCCTTTAGAGCATACCAGCAAAAACTATCAACATCAATTCTGCAGAGATTTTCTTGCTGTGCTTCCCCACAGATTGTTCACCTGTTCAGACAGGAACAGCTCCCCAGCTGGGAGCTGCAGGGCTATGGCAAGCAGCCTGCAAAAAATAGATTAAAACTTGAGAGAGCTCAGCAGCTCCGTGGTTCTGCTGGCAGGTGACAGCCAAGCAGTAGAGATCCAGCTCCCACTGACGCTGCGGATAACACAGTAAGAAGAGGGGCTCTGCGGACAGTGTGTTCCTGAGCCAGAACTGGTCTTTGATGCCACCTACCGGCTCCTGAAATAGTGGCCAGTGGCACTATGGACACGGCAACAGGTTCAAAGAAAATATACCTCACACAGACCAAGACAAGGTGTAGATGAGGGCATCCTACCGGGTCTGTAACATACAGGTGCATCAGAGAACAAAAGCAGGAGCATCAATCAATCCTTTTAGTCAACAGTTTCACCTTTTACACGGATACTTGGGCTCAAATGCTGCTTCACAACTGAAGCTTCATTACTAATTTCACATTCAACTAAATTTAAAGTAATCCTCATTGTATTTGTGGCCTTAATGATTGTACACAATTTCCTTTTATTTATTAACAGCTTATACAAGGCGTGACAACACACAGTTACACACGTCTAACAAGTTAAATGTTTAATAGGCTTCTCTGGCAATATCTCAGTGCTATACTCAGGGAAATCTGCTGTTAACCCTAGACAAAAATAACAACAAAAAATGCTTGCTAGTCAGACAAGACTCTTGAGGAAAATAAAGTGTTCAGGTTTCCAGTCTGTAGCAATAACAGCTAAGTAAGAACAGAACAGAGAAGGATGAACACTTCTAGTATTAGTTATATTTCAATATACAAAAGATTCTATATTGCTTTATTTTAACCAAAATCTACTTTGAGTGTTGCTGAAGTCTTACTTTGAGTGCTTTTAGTGAAATTTGTATGACTGTTTAATGCTGAATTTAATCTCTGAAACAATAGGCCTACAATATGTTAAATTATGCCCTATCTTAAGACTACTGACCTCTTCTAAAACCTGAAGTACCAAAAACACTGCAAGGAAAAAATTAGAAAGCCAAATATATCTAAGGAAAAAAAAAAAAAAAGATGCTCCCCCCCTTCCCAAAAAGAACAAATTCATGTTTTTTCACATCAAAGTCATCACTAAGCTCTGCTATTAGCTAAACAAGTGATTATTCTTTAAAGATGCTGTGTTTGTGAACATCTAGCTTTACAGATACAATAGCATTTTTCCCCACTCCAAACAGGAAGCATGGAGCTAACTCCTGCATTTCCCATTGTATATCCGGGTCTTGGTCAACTTTCAACTCCTTGGGTAGGGGTTGGGGTGGAAAGTCTTCTGTTTCTGGTAGAATGCAAAGTTAAGAGTACACTCTAGCAGCAAACAGGACTGAAAATGTTACACTTTCTAACCAGTTCCTGTGATTCCTTGTACATGAATACACTTTTACATACATTTATTTATGCTAGAAACTCTACAAAACATTGTTTCCAGATAGAAGCAATGAACTGAACTACCTGAGACCCTGCTAGTTGAAGAGGCGAAGCTGCAATCAGTCTGTAGATCCCCATCACTTTCAGAGAGGGACAAGAAGTGAAGAACGCTTGGTCTCTCTGGTTCACTGTCCACATCAGTACTGCTATCACACCCCTGGTTTGTGTAAATAAGTCATTGTGTTATCTACTGGCAGTTACTGTTTCAACCTGAAGAAACCAAATAAAGCCTGATACATGCAAGATCAACAGCAAATGGAAGTTTAAATCCCAACTGTTCTTCACATTTTTACTCTCTATGAGCCATCAGTATGTAAAGCAACCTTGTAAAAAAAGTATTTTTAAAGGATTTCTCAATATAAAAAGGCTTCTAGTCATTGTATTCAATCTGCTACAGCGACCAGAAAGTTGGCAATACATAGAATCAAAACTCTATGAAATAAGTAACTTCAAGAGAGCATGGAGGAAAGGATGATAGCTGATGATGTATTTTGCACTGTAATTTCTGCTCTATCTACTGACTACGTATGCCAAGGTAAACCAATACTTTTAAACATGTGGTTTTCTATACTCAAATAAGTATTTTTCTCTTAAAATAGGAAAAACACCCAACCAAACAATAAAATGGACATGTGAAACCCTTTATACTGAAGTGACATTAATGCAATCTAGATATGCAGCTTCAACCAGGTTTTCTGTTGTTGCTTTTTAAAAAGATACCAAACATCTCATGGGATCTGAGCTTTTCACTTACTGATAATGCTTTGACAGTCTCCCCAGCTGGTCTATTGCAATATGCCTGTTTGCTCTTCTGAAGGTAACACTTCCAAAAATTGCACAGAATTTCATCCTGTTAAATACAAATGGATAATGATTAGCACAAAGTTTACAAGATTGTTAATTCCTGAAAGAACAGAGAGTAACTTCTAACTCGGGAACCTGAATAATGTTCTAGTTCCAATTTTATTAACTGTGGTTTATAAACTATGTTTTAAAATTACCACAGAAGCTTGGTAAAGTGCTTTTGCTTTTTATATGCTCAATGCTTTTAAACAGGGAGTTGCTCATTCCCTTTAAAAACCATAGTGTTCTTTTACAATAATATGTCCTGTACCATACACCCAGCGCGTGTAACTCATAGTGGCACCTACATACCTTCATTTGCGGACATACTCCTAACGCTTCTAAAGCTTCAGCTTGTTTTTTGAGTACAATCTGAAAGCCTTCACAAACATACCATTCACAGGCTCCATCTAAGGAAAAAAGAAAAAAAAAGTTCATTTTTTTGTTTGTAGTGTTTGAGTTGTTGTTTTTTTTACCTTACACATATTTTTTGCCATTTTATATTCTGATTTCTTGGTAACAGGACTGAGACACGTGTCTCATTTAAGAATTTCAGCTCCTAGAGCATTCCTTCAGCTTCCATTTCTTCACAGTCTCAATCAAGAAGAAAAGCTGGTAAAGAAATGCTGTTTTCCACACATTTCCCAGCAATTATATGTTTCATTACAATTTTTGGTGTGGCATTTGTAATTGAGTAGAGAGTTAAGTGACCAGGTTTAAAATAACTGAGAACCCATCATTAAAAAAAATGAAATACATTTCTTTCCCATCCCCAGCACAGAAAGCTGGCACACATTACAGTGATGAGTCAGGGAAAAAAACAACCAATATCACCACATTCTTTACCATTTTCTCCCACAGGATCATTCACACATAAATAAAAACTTCCTCGGGGTCATATTCTGAGCTTCTAGCAAATCTCAACACAACATGAACTTCAAAAGGAACAGGCTTACTCCAATCTGTTCACCATTCCCTCAGATTGTGCTACATTTACTTTTTACCCTTACCTCTCTCTATTTGTGATTTCTTTCCTACAGGCTTTTGGTTTTAGAAGTTTTCTCTGCATTTCTCAACTTCCTTTTCATTCCCTCCACATTTGTTGTTCATCATTTTTCCTTCCAATCACAACTCCCATCTCACCATCTTAGAAGTAATCTGCCCCAAGCTTCTGCCCTGCTTTGATGATGTTGGCTTTAGCTTTTAACACAGATACAGCTTACTCTTATAAATGCATGAAAACAACCTGTGATAGTATAACGTAACTGCACTCACAGAAGGGACTGCATGAAGCTAAGGATTTCTTAAGAAGCCTAGGAAATGGCTAATCATCCTCCTAACAGGAGAAATAAAAAAACGAAGTGTACACAGCTCAGACACTAGGAGCAACACAGGATAAAGACAAGTGAAGGTGTTAGGCATGTTCCGTTTTCACTCTTCCCTTCACTTGCACATAATTGTTCTTTTCAAAGGGATGCAGTAACGCATTGCCACTGCAGTAGAGTGAAGATAGGTCAGCATATCTGAGACAAAGATAAGCCCATACTTTATTTAGCATTGTAATGCATTTTTGGTTTTGGGACATGGCCACAACAGTAAAACTTCTACCCAGTCATCACAGCATAGTCACATAGCTCCAGTAGCAGCCTTACTGTAACATCCTTACGGCGTGTATCACCATACGTAATGAATACTGTTCTTCTGAATCATGAAATAAAACCATAGAAGTGACTCTGGATGAAAGATGCAATATTGGTTTAGGCATTTTAACATAAAATCGCTCCCATGAGGGTTTGTGTGTAGGTTACAGGGCTGAGTACCTGTTAATACCAGCTAGACCGACATCCTAAGAGCTGGACCCCTGTCACATCTCACTCACAGATGACTTCTCTGGTTCTGTGATAGCTATCACAAGGAAGGAACAATGGGAACACCACATCTCAGTGCAGGCCACCAGTATCTTGAGTAAGTATTGGCTTCTACAAATTAAAGTGGCAACAAGTAACACAGAGCTCTCTTCAATCAAAATAACCCCCTGCCTCACCAGCCTCACAGAGGTCACCTGTGGCTCAGGAACTCACCAAAAGTGACCATTGAAGGTTGTGACAGCATCTAGGAGATGTATTTTGTTCCCGCTCTTACAGTCTTTCCTAGCCATCTGCTCCTGGCCACCACCAAAGACATAATGAGCTAGGTGAACTGTAGCTGAATGGCCACTCATGCAAAACACAGAGATAAACTAATACATACCATTTTTTTCCTGCCTTCTTGAACCTTTGGAGATTGTCTGGACTCTCGTATTAGAAATAAATTCAGTGTTTACTACTTCTCTAGTTCTCTGCAAAACAGTAATGTATCTTAGCAAGAAAAAAATAGCCAGGCCTAACTTACATTAAACATAACGGAGGAACTTATTTAAATTTCCTAAACTGAGGGAGACAGAACATTCTGAACTTTTCATTCAGAAATTGCAAAAACAGAATTGCTATCCTTGACATCCAGACAAGGTTCACCAGGGTTTGCCTACACTGGGACTATATTAAAGTGCAGCAGTAGCCAAGCAACACTTCTAAGGCATCTAGACAGTGTGCTGGCACTGCAGGTACAGCAACACAGCATCTTAAGGTGGCTCACCTTCAATTTCGTGATTTCAAGGAACACTAGCTTTAAATAGTGTCAAGTAAAGCATGAAAAAACAACAACAACAAAAAAGAATGTCAATACTGCCTTTAACTCCTAATGCCAAGGAGAAAAAGCTATCACTTTCTTAATAGAAAAACCAAGAAGCAATCAAAGCAAACCTTCCCCAAGGCTAGTAGCTTAGCTTTTTACCTCAGTAACATTGTGGCAAGATCTGCAATAAAATCTGCCTCCATCAGTGAGACCCCAGTTCACTTCTGAACATTGGGCGCAGCGTTCGTTAAAATCTCTCTAAAAGAAATAAAAACAAAACAACAAAAGAACACTGTTTCACGATATCAAGTAAAACAAATGGCTCTACTAGTAAGATACTGTACAGTTTTTAAGATTATTTATAGAGGAGAATATTTATGCCTTTTGTGTTAGCTCTGGTCGATAACAACTAATCACAGCTTTTTAATTAACAGTGAACAAATAATTTTATCTGGCGAGGACCAGCTCGTGTGTATGTGAGCATTTAGAACAAGGGGACTAATAACCCACCCCTGAGGTGCACATGGCATGGCTTGAAAAAAAAAAAAAAACCCCACCCAATAAGAAATGACAGCAGAGGCAAAAATTCGACAGGGAGATGAAAGGAAAAATCTTTCCCTAGAGCTGTGAAGAAAGCCTGCACGAGGCGGTGGAGAGACGTGCCGGGAGAGACTTCCCGGAGAAACAGGAGAAGGAAAAAGGGGGAGAACAACGGAGTAGAAGTCCGTGCTTTCCACCAGCGTTGCCCAGGAGCACGGTGGGCACGGGCAGCTCCTCCCGGCCCACGGGGACGAGCCGTGGCTCACCCGCGGCCCCTCCGAGGCCGGGACAAAGCAGCCGCCGCTGCCGCGCAGAGGGGGCCGGGCGGGGCCTCGCCCGCCGCCCCAGGGCCCCGGCCGTGCCCAGCGGGCGAGGCCGTGCCGTGCCGTGCCGGGGCAGGA
>WBNH01003470.1:77943-92581 GCA_013401255.1 Urocolius indicus | reverse complement strand
GGCCCGGCCCGGCCCGGCCCAGCGAAGCCCGCCGCCGCCCGCCCGGCGCACCCGCCCGGCCCGCACCGTGTCGTCGTCCATGCCGGCAGCTGCCCCGGGGCCCACACCACGGCAACCGCGCCGAAGCCCGGCGCTGCGGGCCGGCCTGGAAACGGCAGCCCTGGCACTTGCGTTCCGGGCCCGCCGCGGGGCCGGGCACCCTTGGCACGGCTGCCGACTCTTGGAGCCGGTCGCGGGCTGGGAGACCGCTATGTCCTGCCCGCTGCGGGCGCCCCCGCGGAGCCGGCCCGGCCCGGCCCGGCCCGTCTCTCCCGTCACCGCAGAGCTCTCGGCGGGGCGGCTGATGGCGGGGAGCGGCCCCTGCGGGAGCGCCCGGCGCTGCTTGAGGGCTGCCCAGGGCTACCGAAATGACGGGGCGCTGGGACAGCTGTCTTGTTTGGAACGGCGGCGGTTACCGAGGCTGTTCTGTCTAGGAAAGAGAACTAAGGGGCGACCTCACCAACACTTACAAGTGCCTAAAGGGTGGATGTCAGGAGCATGGGGCGCCGTTTTTTTCCTGTAGAGCCTAGTGACAGGACGAGGGGCAGTGGGCACAAGCTGGAACACAACACACTCACACACAAGGAAAAAAACCTCTTTCCCTTAAGGGTGAGGGAGCCCTGGCACAGGCTGCCCAGGGAGGTTGTGGAGCCTCCTTCTCTGGAGGTTTCCAAACCCGCCTAGACGTGTACCTGTGTGACCTGGTCAAGGGGAACCTGCCTGAGCAGGGAGTTGGGCTGGATGATTTCTAGAGGTCTCTTCCAACCCTTCCCATTCTGTGATTCTATGAGAGCAGGTGGGCAGTGTGACTTGGTGCTATGCCCATCGCACGGGCCCTGGGGGCAGAGCAAGGAACCCAGGGAACATGAGTGCTTCACCTCAGAGGGGACATTTGGTGGTTCCCTGAGAGGATATGGGTGCTTCCCTGAGGGGATATGAGCGCTTCCCTTGGGGAGACACAGGTCCTTTCGTGGAGGAGATATGAGTGCTTTGCCTCTGAGAGGATGTAGGTGCTGCACTGCAGGGAGGACACTGGGCACATCCCCACTGTGATTTTGCAGAGGAGACACGTCCCCCTTCAACCCAGCACGCTGCCATGCGCTGGGCTTCTGTATCCTCACCCTCGGTTGCTCTGGCCAGTTACACTGAGCAGGTGACCACTGAGGCTGTGCTGAAGCTGTTGGAAGGAGAACTGCCAGTGCTTGTACAAAAGGAGGCCACAAGGACTTGTTCAAGTATGTAGGTCCAATGAAGGAAGGAAACTATGACTTGAAGTACACTTTCAATTAAAAAAAAAAAAAACAAAACACCCAGACCTCTAGATCTTGATGTAGGTCTCTAATTTCTTGCACGCTAATAATGTTTAAAGATGTCTAAACACCAAGATCTGTTATTGCAGTGAATTTGCCCACAAAATTTGAGAACAGGTTTAGGTCCCTTAAAAAAAAAAAAAGAGAGCCACTAAGTGAAAGCATGGGAAAAAATTAAAGCTAAAATATACATAGAAAGAGGTGAGGCTGTCTTGACAGCTGTGGTTACATTGATGTTGGAGGATATGAACAGAGCTAGAGGGGAACTGTTGATGTTCAAGAAAAAAGTTATTACTCATACCGACTGTGATTTTTTTTTTTGCAGTGTGGGATGAACATTTGTAACACCCATTAAAGAGAATTACGCATATAATTCATGACATGTTAAAAAGGTGATTGTCAGCCTCACAGAAATGTGGCTAATATTCTGATGAAACAGATCCTACTTGTGATTTTGATTTCCATATTTTTTGTTTGTGGAAATACTGTTCTGGGAAAGCAAGGCCATTTCGTGTGACGGAAAGAGTTTGATCTTTTTCTAATGAATTTCTAAGATGAAATGCCACCTTGAAAAAAGTCAGGGTAGCTGTATCTATGATCAAACAGGAAGAGCTGTGTTCCAGTTCAGAAGATAAAGCATTGCTTCTACTGAGGGCAGTGCTCGTGTTTGACTCCACACCGCGAGCAGGCAACGGGCCTGCTCCGTGGATTTAACTGAATTGTTTAAATTAAACGTGGAAGTGAATGCTTTGATGAGGCAAGACCTCAGAGTTAGGTTTTCTGTTTTCTAATTGCAGCTGGTCAAGGAAAAGTTAAAGAAAGCGTGATCACGGGACTGCTAGTTTGTCAAAAACAGGCCTCTTCACATCCAACAGCAGCATCTGCAGATAAGCACAACAAGATTCAGTGATTCTGTGACTGCATGGGGAACTGTATTGGTGTAAGTCTGGGCATACTGGTGTAACGTGGCAGTAAAGTTTTTGAACAGGCAAGGACTTACTTTCTGCTTTTGGACACCTCACGCTGGTTTTCTGAGTTGCATTTTCCATGCCAGTGAAACAGAGATATGAAAAAGCTACCGAACTTTGGAGAGGAAGTCATGCAAAGACTAATACTGATATTACTAGTTACTTATTAGTATCCAGGCCCTATAAAAATGCAAAGCTTCTATCAATATTTCTTAAGACCATTAACTAATTAGTGCAGACTAGTGATCTGGTAGCAAAGAAAAAAAGCAAGCATAATAGAGGTAGCAAGCCTTATATCTATTTCTTAAAATATTTTTTGAAATGACATGTATAAAACCGGTTTTTCAGCATGTAAAATCATGTGTAACCTTTGTCCCTAATTACAAGTTACCCAAGCGTACTGATAGGGGTATGATAATTTCAAAGCAAGGAGACAGACTGTCTTCCTGCTTTGGCTCACTTCTCTAATTAAGCTCATTATGCATGGTAGTCAGATTGATTCGAGGCTTAGATAAATAATACGTCCTGTTGTTTCCATCGATTTGAATTTTTAATGAACTGGGTTCCATTGCTGGTATCATATTTCTGGCTCTTGACTGCCAGCTTTCCACATGTGGAAAAGTAAAAACTTCAGATTGGACTGAAAGACATGTCCCTTGGCCTATCTGTTGGGACATTGCTAATGAAATTGTACTGGCTTCAGGATGCAAACTTCTGTAGCAGAGATTCTCCCTGGAGTCTTTACCCGTTGTCAGTCACCTACTACAAAGAGTTAGAGCAGAAAACCAACCTCAACTACTCCAAAGACTCTGCAGGTGAACACAGGGCAGACCTGCCAGGTTCAAGTGTATAGAAAATGTACGCAGCTATTAGCACCCACAATGTAATTTTTGCACCATCTCTCTGTGGAAGAGCTCGTGTTTAAAGACAGGCACAAAACAGAAAGGAAATTAAAAAAAAAACAAGAAACAGATGGCTTCACTCTAACCAATCTTTAGAAGACATCATGCTATAGAAAGGGTCAGTCGAGGGGAGAAGCTGTGCTGAGCAGAAGCGTGGTGGAGGCGAAGGCGCGGGGAGACGGTTGCGCAAGGAGCCGGCAGGAGAAGGGACAAAGGTGGGAAGAGCAGCACACTGCAGGGGTGGCAGCAGCTCGACAGGGAGGATAACCAGGGAGGGGCTGAGCTCAGCCAAGCTTTGAAGGAAGCGACAAGAAGGAGGAATTCAACGTTATGGTTCAGACACACCCAGCGTTGCCTTGCAATGGTGTTTATCACATGGATTCAGCTCTCAGATTTTATGTTTTAAATATGTTTTGAGCCCTGCTATGGAAAACCTGAAAATATGACCTTAATTAAACATCCTGAACAATGGAAAGAGAACCTTTTTCCTCCAAGTTTACACAGGTTTTCTTAAGCTGTTCTTAGGATGTGAACAAGCTGAAGCTGGACTTTTGGCTACCAAAAGCAGCAATACCATACCCAGGAGGGAAAGCAGACATATCACTGCACTGAGTTTGAGGTTTGCACCATCAGCTGCTGCTTTGCACATGTGCTGTAGCTCAGCCCAAATCTCACAGGTCCATTGTGCTACCATAGTCTCCTTTCAGTTTCACCTGTGACTCTCCATGCCACAGAAAGCTGGTCTTGATCTGTGATGATCACCCAGCCAGGGGCGTTTGGAGACAGAGACCACGTGGAAGGACTTCACATTGAGGTGAGCTGCTCTAGGAGGTAAAACTCCTTGGGTTTGACCTTCTCATGTGATCTGAAGCCAGGAGTGATTTGGGAGGTCGGCTTGGGGATGTTAAACTCCTAGCTGGAATCAAGTAGAGACCTCATTGTGGGTTCCATCCTTCAGAGACAAGATCTCTCTCCTGAGTAGCACAAAACTGCTATTTCTCTGTCCATACTAGCAGAGGTTGCACCCCTCAGTACCCGATGACTGTGTCAGCCTGATCCTACAGAGATACAGAGTAGGCAAAGGACACTTCCAGGAGACAAGGTGATCTAAGCAGCTGCAAAGGAACACAGTGGGCAGTGGGTATTTGAACGCCCTATTTCATATTCCAGACAAATATAATGCCTTTATTTGCTCCTTTTTCAGATTTTATTGAGCAGCTAACATGAAACATTCCTTCAAATTGTAATACTTCAATACTGTCAAACTTCGTCTAGTTTCCAGCTTTACTGAAAGAAAAATACACAGCATACTAAAGGAGACCTTGGGTTCCACTATAGAGTGGTATGTCCGTAGAGCCCTGAAGATCATTCTTGGGATCATTCTCAGATGTGTTTAGTATACAAATGCAGAGGTATTTTTAAAGGAATCGAGAGCCACCTTGTGGAGCTGAGATTCATGAAGGGGCTCCAAATAATACTGCTGGGAACAGCTGCTCACAGCCTGGAATCCAGATCCAACGGGATCCTGGAGGTTGTTAGTCTGGTAACCACACGTCTGTGCATACTCCCTGAGCTCACGAGTACATCACACATCTCCTCTGCTGATTACAACTGAGCAGCAAAGAAACACTTTGCGGGCAGTGACAGGCAGGAATGTAGGACTGCCAGAAAAATGCAGAAAGCAGCAGAGTCAGGGAAGCAATGTACTCATTATGTCCTACGCAGCCTTGGTGGGGAGTGGGGGTGTTCACAAGGCATTTGTCACCATATAATTAATTAAGTCCTCAGAAGTGCTGATAAGTTTTGAACTCATTAAGTGTAGATTTCTGTCACAGGCTTATTTTATCCTGCAGCCAGTCATTAATGTCGAGAATGAGGATTACCAGAACCCAGATACTGGCCCATGTTCCACAGCCAGAGAAGGAGCAAAGATGGGATCACTGATGGACATAATCTGTAATTGGAAGTGTTACCCAGTCATTGTTTCTGCATAAGACTAGTGAACAGTCTTGGTTCTGAGGTTGAAATAGGTGATATAAACCAGTTTGTTTACCATTTCTCTCCCATCACTGCTCATGATGAGCTCTGAGCTGCTTGTCAGTACCAGTATATGGATACCAACACCCACCCTTTCCAGTAAAAGAGGCATTTGATTTTTTTTCAGTGTCTTTATGTGACAACAACTTGATCTTCATAGAGCGTCACTAAATGATGCCTTAAAATGTGTTTTACATAAGCACAAATTTTTAAAAGTCTCTTCAAGTGGTCATGGAGTCCTTCTCCAGGTGTTAGAGAAACCATTGCTGAGGTAGATGATTGGTAATCTGTTGGTAAACTGAGTCCAGAGCAGGACTTGAGCACTGAACAGTCTTACAATGTTTTACCCATCTTCTAGTAAGCTAAATTTCATCTCCAACAGCTTTTTCTTTTTTCTTTTTTTTTAATGTTACACACTACCAGAGCTCTAAGTTAAATTAAATTTCAAAAAAGGTGCCACTTTCAAAACCCTTGTTAGACAAACAGACATGAATATCTCCAAGCACGCTACAAAACAAGTAAACTGTGAAAACAACCTGAGAAGTTGTACTTTTTAGGCCGATTCCCAAGAGACGAGGCCAATTCCAACGTATCCTTTATGCTTATCAGTCTAGCTTTCGTTTTTGTTCAAACATGGTTTTGGTAGTCAGGAGTTACCTATTAGTATCCTTAATGGCTGCTTCAGACTGGTTTATTTTTTTTCCCCAACAATTTCAATGTAATCACATGTAATGAATCTATGATTCTATAAGATAACAAGTGGTGTAAGAGAAAATTAATAAAAAGGCACAACAAGGCCAGGAGATAACAACCTCTATTCTGGTTTCAAAAACATAGAAATGTAAAGAAAATCCTGCACCTTTTCCCATCAAACTTCATTCCATCATATTCCAAGAGGCTGTGGTACGTAGATCCATAGAGCACTGGGACCAGGTTTCCAATGTTTGTTCTAAAAAAACATGATAGATAGTTCCATGTTAGAGTACACAGAGGTGAACGGGAGCCAAATCTAGAAGAAAGAGAAATGAGCAGATGCAAACCCCTATTTTCAGAACATTCCCAAGCTTTGGACTTGAGTCTGCACTTCCCAAGTTGTCTCTGTAAAGAGGAGAATGCAGCAGCATTCAGGAGAATCCAGAAGAACCAGTAGGATCACCCTATCTGGGATGCTGTACTCTTCAAAAGCTGTGTGCCTGTTCAAGGTTACAAGGGATCTTTGATAAATGCTGCCCAAAACCAGACATGTTCCTGGCAAAGTGAATATTCTGCAAAGGAAATTAAACCAAAAATAGCATTTAATGTACCCTTAAAATAAATAAATAAATAATTAAATCTTTCCCAATTTCTCTTCTCCACCCACAATGTACAGCGTCTATGATAGTTTTTATTGTAAATACTTATGCAGGATTATGGAATTTTAAAGGAGAGTTTAGAAACATATATTTCCTGTTTTAACCAATACATTAAAAAAAATGACATAAAATTTATAGGGCCTCCTGCAGCTCATGAACTATTTTTTTTTTTAAGGGGAAGAGGCTATAAAAAATAGCCATGGTTGCTTTTATAATAATAAAAATGAAAATATAGTAAAATAGAGCTACCTCAGGTTTGCTTTGACTTACAGTGTCATTTCCCCAATGGCTTTTGCCCTCCTTTTCTCACCATCTATTTTTCTGTCTTTTTGTTCTGAATAAAGGAAAGATCACCATTCCTATTCAAAACTTGATTAAATCTGTAAGTTACAGCATGCTGTGAGACCTAGATAGCTTCCCACCACACAAATATATTGTGCCTCAGCAAGGTTCAGTGCTATTTTGAGCTCACCTGTTCACTGGGGTATTTGTGGCCATGGTGGTCTTGCTAAATATGCCGTACTGGCAAGGGGACAGAGCCATGGTGGTTCCTTTTTGTCTCACCCCTACATAATATCCTTATAACAACTTGTTTCTGTACATAAACAGAAAAATCACAGAGGAAAGCTTTGCTCCTGCAGTGCTGAAAACTGCACACAACTTTTGCTCATGGAATCAGTCATACAATGGGAGAAACAAAAGGGCAGAGAGCTCTGGCCAGGACTGAGATGTACCTGAGACTCCGGAAGGACCTGTTTGAGTATGCCAAATTGAATTGCAGCCCTGTTTTATCAGTACGGTTATAGCAAATTTTTTGGCTCAAGAGGATGCATTCAGCAGTAACAAAGGGATCAAACATTTTTATCAGGAGAAGAACACTGAACCCAATTTTTAAGAGCTTTTGTACAATGAGGATGAGGAAAGCTATGGATGAGTCATGCTTTTTTTCAGCTTGTTGATATGTTTCATCTTTAAGGCTTTTTATCTTTTAAACAGTATAGTCTCCACTTGAGGACAGACATTTAATTATGATTGAAAATTGTCCATCTGGTGGCCTTTTAATACCATTGAAAGTATTCATTGTGTTCCTGCACTATTTTTCTGGTTTTAAACATAAAACCATTTGATTGCTCATTAAAGTATAAACCTCAAGATCCCATCCAAAGCCCATCACACACAGAGGAAACAAAATATCACTCATTTCAGTGAATTGTGGATCATGCTGTCTTGGACACCAATTTGGCCTAGATGTATGTATGCATATTGTAGCCATTGTACAGATGAACGTGTTTAGCCGTAGATCACCCTTGGGAAACAGAAGAATTGCTGTCACCACTGAGAGATGGATCTGTAGATCTGCACATCTCGAGGTCTCTCAGTCAAATCAGTGCATAATGTTGTGGCTTGTCATTCTGGAGTGATGGCTTACTATTGCATCAGACATTTATTTCCCATTATTTATTTATTTAGTTAGTTAGCTATTTTTACATGCTTTTCTACTCCTGGCATATGAAGAATTTCTAAGTAATTATTTATTTTTTTACAAGCCCCACTTCTTGGGTCAATCTTCACACAGAAAGCATCTCACTTTTGCCATAAAGCTTTAAAAAATTAGTAGCTGTCTTTCCCTATCCTTGCTGTCTGCTTAAAGCATGTCTTCAAATGAGCCCTCCTCAGGAGAGGTTTTGAATCCAGGATGGTGGGATGCAAGTCCCTGACACATGAAATGCTCTGAGAATCTCACTCTTGCCCTGAGGAGAATCCAGCACTTACCTGTGTAATAAAGTCACTTTCGTTTAGAGGTCTGGTCACAACATGTGAAATCCCATGGCCTAACAGAGTAGGCACTTGGGGCTTGATCTTACTCAGGGATTTGTTTTTTTATGGTAGCCAAATGGATGCTTGCTTTCTTAAATAAATACAATGTGTGGTAAAAAAGGCCACGTGTCCAAATTACTGGTGCCTTCACAATCTTTATTCTATTTCTTCTTTTCAGCCACACACCTAAGACACTATGCACTGATTCAAGAGTATACCCAAGATAGGGAAGGTGTAATTTACTGATTTAAAAATTCTAATGTACTCTGAGTGTACTTCATAATCATCAGAAAGGAAGAAAAAGGAGATCTGAAAGTCAGACCAGGGATCTTATTTTTCATCTTATCCTCGTCCCTATGACAAGGGCAAGCAAAACCAAACAAAGGCATAAACAGCATACACCCATCCCCAGAATTGCTCACACCATTTAGGCAATTCAGAGCAGTAAACAAAGATAAGGGATCTGCACAGAAGCAGCTTTAGGTGACCACAAATGGATACCGCTGTTTAATTCAACCCTCTCTCACCTAAACAAGTTTGTTTTCTCAGCGATGTTTATTTGTACTAGGGAGTGCGAGGGAGAAAAAATTTCCATCCTCCTCCAGACTATCTGCTTCAACGTTGTGAAAATTCAGTATTTCCCCAGCCTGAGAATATATTCCTCCTACAGACACACTCTGTATTTTGTGGTCTTGACAATATTTGTTGATTGGTTGTTTTTCTTCCCCTGAAACTCCTAGCATTTTTTTCTGGGACTGGAGCTTACTCTCTGAAGTGAGAGAAGCCATACAAAGCTGATTCTGGAAGAGGAACCTCATCTGATCAGCTTTTCTGTCTGGAGAGACAGGGAAGGGGGTGAAATGAGAGATAAGGCAGAAGAAGATATG
Source organism: Urocolius indicus (assembly GCA_013401255.1). Lineage (NCBI taxonomy): Eukaryota > Metazoa > Chordata > Aves > Coliiformes > Coliidae > Urocolius > Urocolius indicus. The sequence goes on along the minus strand of WBNH01003470.1, from coordinate 83,268 downwards.
TGAAGGTTTGGAAAAATAAACTGGGGGTTGGTGGCAGAGATTGGTGATTGGTGGCATTTTTCTGATGCTGGAGAATGCAAATGTTGAGGGAAAATGTAAGAAAAAATGTTGTGTGAAATATTTTTTAAATCCCATAATTAAATAATTGCTAGGCTAGAAAGTTGAAACGTACATACACTTCAAGTTGTCAAAATGTTTTCCTGAAGCTCATCCACATTTCAGTCTTTTCTACTTTCCTGTGAAAACATACTGTATTAGGCAATGGCACATCCCCCGTGATAAGGCAGGCCTGGATATTGCAGGCCACAATTACTCTCAGTCCTTACTGAGCTGTAACTTGGGTAACCTCCCAGGTATGGGAATTCAGAAGCAAAAGCTCATCAGTTACAAGTTGCCTTTATGTTCCTCCCTGTCTTTTTGTGCAATACCAGAGCTGGGAAGGTGGAATAAAGGAACCCATGGTGTTTTCCTCTCTGTCTGAAGTTTCATGAACTCCCTGAGTAGACAGAGAAGTGCACCTGGGGCTCTGGGGCTGGATGGATATGCAGAGGAGGGCTGGTGTATGGGCTGGGAATGGAAAGGAGAAACAGGTGTAGGATGAGAACTTCTGCATCAGGTACTACGTTCCAGAAGTGTGGGGGATATGGCAGTTCTCCTCTATCTACATCAAAAGACAGGTTAAAATCCACAGCTTCTTCTCAAAGAAATTGGGGCTAGCTGAATTGCTCATGGGGCTGACAGTCCTTGAGGTGTCTCAAGCTTTGTCAAGGTAGTGAAAATTTTCCATGTGCACCCAGTGCCTTCTTTTGCCTGGCAGATAAAAGGTCTGCACACACAAGGCAAATATGTGAAATCGGTGCAGAATTAACGTCTGAAGTGAAAATCTGTCCAATCTCCATCCTTCTTCGTTCACAAACCCATGAGAAAAAGTGACACATGGTTTATTAGTTAAACTTCATGATTTCTAAACTTGCAGGAAGGTTCTTTCAACAGGCTTATATAATAAAGAATGTTAAAATAATCCATTCATAAAGCAACTCTGAAGGGACTTTGAAGCATAGGCTGACAGCAGCAGAAAATAGTCATATGTGACCCTTAGCTTCAAAAGAGTTAAGAAAGTGCTGGCAAAGGCACAGAGATTATCTCCACCCACACAGGAAAACATACATGGCTGAGTAGCTATGTAGCAGCACACAGGGAAACAAAACAGTCTAGCCCAGAATTACTCTTGTGAAGGAAATTGTGGAGTCTGTTGGGCAGCGGAGAGTCTCCAACCTGGCAAACAGATTAGAGACCTGCAGTCATGTCTGAACGCTCTATCCTTGCATCCTCATCACTCTTTGTATAGGGTGTAACCAACAAGAAAAAGAACAGCTAAAACACACACACATTCAGGCTATGAAAAAAGGTAGAAAATATGACCCAGGTTTTTATAGCTTCCCCAATGTTGATGGTCTGAGTGTACCATGCAGATGCTGATCAGCTGTTGCAGAGCTGGGGAGAAGCTGCCAGGGTGTGCTGGGGTGACAAAACTGTGATGTTGTTGCTCCCAGGTGCTTTCTAGACAAATGCTGTTATGCATTCCTTGCTCTGAAGACTTCAACATGAAGGAAGATAAAATAATATGTGAGGAGTCTGAGAAGAAGGACAATTGCCTCTTTTCACATATTTATTCTTAATAGGTAACTGCAATTCTCACAGCTCTCCACTCAACCATCACTTTCTGAGAATGTCTCCGTATTAAGAAGCAAGGCTTGGGGATGGATTAACACACAGTTTAAATATTCTCAGGGCTTAAGTCAGAAAGGTTCTATGAAGAACATTCCTACCAGAAAATATCCAGAACCAGAAAATACTGTTTTTCTTTTTTTTAAGTCTTTGAGGCAGAAGGATATGGAAAAGTTCATGTTTGCTACTTCTTTTTGTAACTGTCTATTCATGATTCACAAATTGTCACTGAACTCCAGGGTCTGTCATTTCCTTTCTGTCTGTGATGCTTATAATTAGGAGAGCAGAGACTCATTAGAGATGCGGTCACTATGGTCAGTACACAGCGATCAGGCGGGAATCTGGCTTGTATATGCCAAACTGAGTCCTCATTTCTGTTCACTTCCCCTTCCCTCTCCAGAGAAGGATGTTCATTTGTTTTATCTCCCAGTCATTCATATCAGTAGCCTTTTAACCCCAAAACCACAAATTGAAGCACCTGAAGGAGAAAATTTCTTAACTCCCTGGATTTTATTGCAGGACCATTGGGGAACAGCTGTCAACCTTTAGCGAAGTTGCCTGTTTAATCTTATCTCTTGCCTTCTTTTCCCAGATATTACTACACGGAAAAGTCATCTGTGGCTAAGAAGCAGTGGTGACACCTATGTCCCAGTGCTAGAGAAGACCCAATGTCATGCTCTGATGTGGATGGCAGGAGGCTGATGAGGGAGGAAGCCACCTGGCCAGCTGCATTCAGCTGTCGAGTATACTTAAGGTCTCACTGATATGGCTCCATCCAAATTCACTTCTACTTGGGGTTTCTGCAGTATATGCCAGTAGCATCCTCACTCAAAAAAGTGCACCCCAGTTCTCTAATCTCAGCTTATTGAGACCTTCTGTAAGAAAGTCAAGCTCCTAATTTCAATCGTTTGGATCCTATTTGGGTTAGATGCCTGAAGTTGACAGTGTGATAAACATGCCTAGCTCCAAAGTGATAGGAACTGCTGAGACATGATTTCCATAACTGCCCGCTTTCATGCTTCGACTGAAGGGCAGATGATAATTAAAAAAAATACAATTACCTGTCTGAGAAACTGGAAAATATTTTCATATCTCTTCCCATTTCCTTTTCTATGCATCCTTAATGCCAGATAGAGGAGACTGGAGTTTTGTCAAGGTTTGCTGCAGCTCACAGTATTGCTGCTGTAGCTCCCTGCCTCCCTGCTGCAGTGACTGCTGTCAAATCTGCTCTGAGGAAACGCCGTTCCTCCCTTCCTAGCCTTTACACTGGTAGTTTCTCTTTGCATATTGCAGATTCTAAAGCATCAGTATGGATACACACTGTACAATTTGAAACCACTTTTCAATGCCTCTTAAGAAAAAAAAAACAAGTAGGAGGCTTTCTCTGCTGTGACAGAAGTTTGATTTGGCTGCTATGTTGCACTGAGGCTGCTATCATTATGTTGCCTTGTTTAATACAGATGACTTTCCAATACAGTTTATACTTCTGCATATTTGTATGCTTGGTTGCCAGACTAGAAACAAGTAAATATGGTGAAACAAATACAAACAGCTCAAAGGAGTTTTCAAGCTTTCAAATGTAGCCCTGGTTTGCACAAGCTGTGCAGCTGTGCCCAGCCCTGGAGCAGAGCTGCAAGGCTGCCTGTTGGCTATCAGCTGCTGCAGAGCTATCAATATAGCTAGTGTTTTCTGGGTCCTTTATAAATTACACCTGTGAGGTTGGGTGATGACCTTCTTGATGAAAAAGACCAATAGTGATCAGAGAGCTTGCCTTAAAAATCAAATTAAATAAAGATAAGAAAAATAATTAATTCAGATAATAGAAAGCAGTAAATAAATGCCTATATGTGTTCATTCCTACAAGCAAAATAAGATACATAAATCATTCTTTCCATGTTGGAAGAAACTGAATAATTTCAGTTGGAAAAGATCTCTTAAGATCATCACATCCAACCATTATCTTAACACTGCCAAGTCCACCACTAAACCATGTCCCTCAGCACCTCATCTACATGGCTTCTAAATATCTCCAGAGATGGTGACTCTACCACCTCCCTGGGCAGCCTGTTCCAATGCTTAACAACCCTTTCAGTAAAAAAAATTATTCCTAATTTCCAATCTAAACAGCAGTTGGTGCAGCTTGAGGACATTTCTATTTGTCTTATCATCATAAAAAAAATGAAGAGACCAACTCCCACCTCACTACCACCTCCTTTCAGGTAGTTATAGAGAGTGATCAAGTCTACTGTCAGCCTTGTCTTTTCCAGACTAAACATCCCCAGCTGCCTCAGCTGCTCCTCATAAGACTTGAGGTCCAGACCCTTTACCAGCTTTATTGCCCGTTTCTGGACACACTCCAGCACCTCAATGTCCTTCTTATAGTGAGAGGCCCAGAAATGGGCACAGTATTCAAGGTGTGGCCTCACCAGTGCTGAGTACAGAAGCACAATCTCTGCCCTGATCCTGCTGGCCACGCTATTTCTGATACAAGCCAGGAGGTCGTTGGCCTCCTTGGCCACCTGGGCACACTGCTGGCTCATGTTCAGCTGCTGTCAACCTACACCTCCAGGTCCTTTTCCTCCAGGCAGCTTTCCAGCCACTCTGCCCCAAACCTGTAATATTGCCTGGGGTGGTTGTGGCCCAAGAGTAGAACCCAGCACTTGGCCTTGTTGAACCTCATACAGTTGGCCTTGGCCCATCACTCCAGCCTGTCCGGGTCCCCCTGAAGAGCCTTCCTGCCCTCAGACATGTCTCTACTCCCACACAGCTTGGTGTCATCTGCAAACTTATCAAGAGTGCACTCAATCCCCTTATCTAGGTCATTGATAAGGATGTCAAACAAAACGCCCCAGCACTGAGCCCTGGGGCACACCACTGGTGACTGGACACCAATGGGATTTAACTCCATTCACCACCACTCTCTGTGCCTCACCAACCAGACAGTTTTCTACCCACCTCTGAGTAGGTCCATGTAAGCCATGGGCAGCCACTTTCTCCAGGAGGATGCTGTGGGAGACTGTGTCAAAGGCCTTACTAAAGCCCAGGAAGACCACACCCACAGCCTTTCCCTCATCCATGGCCAGGCCATCCTTTCTGCCTGAGAGTCACCTCCTCAGAGAGAGCCCAGGACACTGCCTTTTGGGGGTTATTCTCAAAAAAAGGACCTCTCCTGGAGATGGGAACTGCACCTGCAAGAGAGATACAGGTTGAGGTCTCCTAACACTCTCCTCAATCTAAAATGACACCATGTTACTTCCAAGCAATACAAATTAAGGTGCTTATGGCATACTGTTGTCGTGGTTTGGCCCAGCCAGCACAGCAGCACACGACAGTCCCTCGCTCGGTGCCCCCATTCACCCCCACCCTCGTTAGAATGGTGGAGGCCCCAGCGAAATGGGAGTAAAAAGATAAGCAAGGTTGTTGTGGATTAAAACAAGGACAGGGAAGGCTTAATGCCAATTACGGTGCCGGGCAAAACAAACTCCAGTACTCGACTTAGAGAGGAAAGTAGGAAAGTTTATTCTACAAGAAACAGAATGGAATAAAAGCAAAAGGGAGTAGGATGATGAGAAAATTACAACCAGCACTTTAAGATCT
>WBNH01003470.1:55541-77487 GCA_013401255.1 Urocolius indicus | reverse complement strand
GAAGAAGAGACAGAAGAAGGAAGAAGCAGGAAAAAGATGGAGGAAAAGCCACCTCCTCTTCCGGCTTCTTCTTAAAAAGTGATCGTGGAGGTGTCTAATTGGCTCAGCCCCAGACGTGGGTCTGGCTCAGAGCTGGGGAGAGTTGCAAACAACTTCTTACAGGCGCCATCTTTACAGCCCCTTCCCCCTTACCAAAAAAGGCTGTCATGTCAAACCATGACAACTGTTTTTAGAAATATACTTTTTCTATGTGAAATTCTGCACCTAAATTATCACAAAGTACTACTGCATTCTTTGAAGTTTTTTCATAATAATTCCCCTTTTTAAGCTGAGGCCCTTAAACCATCTAATAAATTCTAGTGCTTCCAGTAAATAGATGCCTCCTAGTAAAAAAAATGTGGAATCACATTAATATGCTACATTGCATTATATGGGTTAATTGATCCTTGGATAGACTATTTAATATATATTGGGTTTAAATGACATCATTCATACCCACTGAAGTTCTGCTGATAAACCATATATTGCAGAAACAGCTGCATGAATATTTATTAATCGAGCCCCTAAGCAAACAGTTACAGTAATAAATCATTTGTCTTGTGTCCAAATAAGAAAATTGGGCAGAATTCCTAACTGATGCAATGCCACCATCTTCAAAATACCCTATTTAGCTCATTGTCCTTTAATTTGTTACCTGCACTAGACAAAATACTTACAAATTCTCTTAAGATGTAAAAATAGCTTTACATCCCAATTCTGGAAAATCTTATAGCTTGTACTTAACAAAGACCCTTCTGTAGGAATAAAGGTGTCAAATTATAGGTTTCTAAGGGTTCATCTTTCCAGTATATAAATAGCTGAGGGGTGTAGGTAGCCAACCCAATCACTGATGAATGAAGTACGAATGGATATGTAATCTTCTACTGTCAGCTTGATTTTTTTTCTTCATTTGAATCCCAATATTGCTTTCACGCCAGTGTCCCGTTAAAAGTATCACTGATTTATTTGGATTGTACTTCAGAGACTGACAGTAGATAATTCCTCACACATTTCAGACACATATAGTGGGCTTGTATCTGCTGCTTCAATGCTGAGCTATAAGCAGACATTTATTTAATATATTGGGCTTTCCAGAATTTTTATCAGTCTGGGATTTTCACTTCTTCTAATTTTATTGATTTGCTTTGCAGATTTGGAAGTGTTAGGATTTTTGGCAGTTTCCAGTTTACACAGACTTTTCTTGAAGCAATCATCAAGGAGGGGTCACAGTCATTCTTGTGGGGAAAAAAAAAAAAAACCAAAAACCTTTGCTAAACTAGGTAGATTTGAGGAGTTCTTTCCAAACAGAGCTCAGAGATGGAAACAAAGAACTCTTGTGTCTGGTCAGAATTACAGACTGTTAGTGTTTGAGCAGATTTAATAATCCTGTTATCATCTGGGAGCTCAGCGTGATTTAGCTGCCAGTGGGCACCAGGACAAGCATGCCCAGCATCCTGACAGCCAGCCCTTGGAGCCCCTGGCAAGGAGGGTCCTGGTCCAGTCCTGAACATAGTTCTTCTCCTGGCCTGTGCTCATCTCCTGTACATGTTCAGCCTCAGCTGATGGCTAGGTCATGGCTGTCATGGTAAATCTCATGGAGCAGGGAGCTGGACTGTGCATGAGTCAGATAGGGAGCTGTGGGCTACACTAACTCCACATTTATTTCATAGGTCTGAATTTACTACTTTTAAAACCGCAACGGAGGAGCCCAGACAGAAAACTATGGCCCACTAGCACCAATCTGGATAAACTCTCAATCAAGTCCTAAAGCCAGGCTTGCAGAGGAAGATCTTTTGTAAAAAAATCTAGGGATTTTCTTCCTTCTGGTCAACTTTCCGTGAACCCAGGAGCAGAATTGCCTTAAATGTGTGGCATGATTGACTGCAGGAGCTGCCTCAGTGGCTGTGCTTTATTTTTCAATAATTCCATTCTCAAGGCTTCTTCTGGAATTTGGGTACTTTATCTATTGATTCAATGAACTGCTGCCTTTGCCAGCTATTTGTCATCTCCACATACCATTTGAAATACAGAAATATGTTTTAGAAAGGGGGCTTGTTTTATTTCTATTTTTGGCAGCTTGGTAAAGCCTTTTATTCCAGTAGCAATATGGAGCTGTTCTTGATATGTTACAGCTACCTCTAAGCTTTAAGACTAGAGATGTAAAGATGTTCTTGGCTCAACATATAGCATCACCACATATGGAAAACATAAATGGTCACAAAAGCTTCTTGATTTAAAAGGTGGGATTTATTTTCTTTTTACTAAAGCTCTCTAATTTCCTGAGTGTCATATATTTGCTGTGATGAGCCCTGCTTTGCTTCTTACTGTGGTGGAGAAATCTAGGCTGGGGATTGAATTTCTTAGGTCAATAAAAGGGTTTTCATCTTGGGATTTGTCATAGCAGGTTGAATAGTGCAGCATAAAGGTGAAAAAAATAATTTATAGCTGTGGAAAATAGATCCCTTTGTTTGCTCCAAAGCTTTATGCATAGAACAGCTAAAATTTTCCCTGGCTTTTCACACCATGCAATCCTGATAACTCTTCTGTCATTAATATTATTGTGGACAAGTTTTACATATAGAAATGGTTGTTTCATTCTATTTTTGTCCTTAGCACCTTGGCTCAGTACAATGGACAGGACTGTATTTTCCTATGTGGATAATTAATGAACTTAGTGGCTTCCGTCCTCTTTCTTGACTGTGAAGCTTCTGAATTTCTTGCCAAGAATTTCAGTGCTTACCTAACAAAACTCATGCCAGGATTCAGCTGGTCATGTAATCTGCAAGATCCTATCGAAAGTCGTTAAGGCATGAGCTGTTAAAGCCAGTTAGCAGATATAGATGCCTGGACTTTTAACTGCCTGGCCTGCAGTGCATTTCCAATATGCTTTCACATTTGAGAAGGGGAAGTGACAAGGAAGTGGCTTAATTTTTTTCTGTCCCATCTGGCAGGATCCACCTGAAATGACATTTCCTGAGACATGGAGGGGCTCTGACCTGGGGAGCACAAGAAAGGAAAGGATGCTTGGCTTTTTTCAACATTTCCAGGTCAAAAGAGATTTTTCTGAAGTCTGAGGCCTTGTATTAACTCCTGGACTGCTATTGAAGGTGTCTTGTATGGAAAAGAAACAACTCTTCCAAAAGTTCCTTTAAAAACCTTTAAAATGTGGAAACCTAAGTATATGCTAATGGTCTTGTCATCAACACTCTTCTTGCCATATGTAATACATTAGATCTAGCTGATGTTCCCAGAGTCTAACTGCACTGTTGAAGATGTGAGGATTTTAGTTGTTCCAAGAATCAAATAATTCTAAAAGATGTATACAATCTTTTCCAGTATCTCCTTCAGTATTTAATGTAGTACAGCTAAATAATATACTAATAGTTTTTACAAAATCCCTAAAGAAAAGCAAAATATGTATTATCTATATATACACATAAAGCATGAAATGCTGCACTTTAACCAAGGGCAATATCCTAGAAGTATTTTTTTTTTGTCTCTCTCTCTCTGTGTGTCAAGGTTAAGAGTCGTCAAGCAAGGTGGTTTTTTAAGAAGCATGACTATAAAAAAATCCACAAGTCTATGGAGGACAATATGTTTAGTGCACGAAAATAAATACTCATGCAAAACTGATTGGGAAAAAAATTAAAATAGGATAATTATAGTCATAAATCCGCTGGAACAGTGGGATGTGAACAGCACAGTTTGATTAGATGATTTGCAAGTTGATTAGTGATCCTTATCTTTTCCTCCAGCATTTAATTGCCCCTGTTGGTCTTACTTGGCCTGATGAGTGATCGCAAGGCAGAATTTATCACCTAATCACACAGGCAGGTGCTTGGAGAGAAAACCGTATCACCGCAATGGAAATCCAAACTCTTCTCAAAGCTCTCTTTACAAGGGATTTGCACAGTGCCAGGGAAATTTGGTCCAAGATGACTTTATTGCCCAAGACTCTGTGGTATATCCCAAACAGTTTTTCCATCTTCTCAGTCTGGTAGCTGTGGCTGACTTGCAGTCAGCAAATTATTGCTTTCCATAGGAGACTCCTGGGGATTTGCCTAAAGTTTTTGTGCAGTAGTGCCCAGACTTTTCCTCTGTGTAGCTCTTGAATCTGGGCTGATACAGAGAAGGGTGATGCACACTGCTTTTCGCGCAACCCAAATTGGCCTCACAGCACCCAGTGGGCTCTGTTGTATGGCCATGAGGAAGGCTGGCGGCACCTCCATTTTATATCCTCTTTCTCTTGGTTTTCTTAGGAAAAAGCCATGAAATAAGGCAAAGTGGGTACAAAATAAAGAATCTCTATTTTTTCCCCCCATACTCTGGAGTTATTTTCACCCTGTTATATGAAATGAAATGACCCTACTGGCAAGGGCACTCACTGTTTCCATGCCCGAGTGTCAACTGTGACCACCTGTACAGTGTGCGTATGTGTGTGTGTGTGTGTTCACATTCACTTCTAACGTGTAGATGGATAACTTCTGCAAATCATGGCAGGCATAGGAAGATAATATTTCAGTTAAGGTTTCTAATGGAAGATGGGAATCACAGCCACACAGTCTAGCAGCTGGGTGCTGCTACGAAACACATTTTGTCTCCTAGCAACAGCTGGGCTTAGGTGACAAATGCACAGAGTAGAAAAATAAAACAAAAGAGAGAGCAGAAAGAGACAGTTTTGCTGTAATTTCATATTGACATTTTACACTCACCTTCTAGGGGGAAATTAAAACGTCAACAAAATAGCAGACAGCAAATTTAGGCTTAACTGCAGCCATCAGTAATGTCCAGCAGCTAATAGTATGTCACAGTCTCGTGTTGCATTTCTGCCTGTCAGCTCAGAGGCAGGATGACCCCTAGGGAGACAGCTGCCTGGGATGTATTTGAGAGCATCTGTGCTGTGTCCCCAACCCACCTCCATGAATTTCCAGCTGAGTCAAGTACTTTCCTTTTTGCAAGCCAGCGATCACCATGCCATGGATTGCATAAAAATATGACCCCAAACCTTGGGACTTCTGGTGATGTAACTCTAAGTGTCCGTGGAGCATTCAGCAGCCATTCATGGCATGAATCAGTGCAATCATAATTACTTAGTAAGTAGTGTTGTAGGAAGGCCTCCACCCACAGAGACACTTTGCTGAGCTCACCACCACCAAGTTTCCAAAGACAGACTGCAAAAGTGTTTCAAAGACATGGTTGAGACACTCCATCCTTTCAAAAATAATTGAAACTTAAGGTGTTTAACTTTTATAGCCTTGCTTACCTCCCATTAAGTGATTCAAGCAAAAGTCAGCAGCACCACACAGGTAGAAATACAATGTAAAGCAGGACTTCCACACAGAGTATGTCCCAGTGAGTCACATCTAACCTAACTTTAGTCAGTCAGACTTTGTTGTCTAAGTTTAAAGTAAATCCCTTACACAGGTCATTCATCTCATTTTAAAATAGGAAGTCACAGTGTCCTGTTTCTTTCCACTGGCTATAAAGCAAGCCTAAGGCTGCAAACACCAAGTTTGCCTTTTTCTTAATCATAGTTACCTGACTTAAAGATACCAGTGTTCAACTAATGCTCTTTTGCCTGGCAACAGACTAATTCCAAGCTTATAGCAAACCCCCCCCCAAATTTTCACGTATGTTCCTGTCCTTAAAAGTCCATGCTTTTCTTAGTCTTGTAATCCTAAGCCTTTCTGGTTTTTCTGAACTGTATTCTGATTTTTCTATCTCTGTCAGTGACAGATGTAATTTTTATGTCAATCTCACTAATAAAAACAGTAAGTGGATTTCAAGATCAGGTGTTTAGTAGCTCTCTAAATAGTTGACTTCTGTTCCAATAATTGATTTAGCTATCATTTCCATTTTAGCCAATTCTTCACCTCCCTTAGATGTGTTCCTCATGTTGATATTTCTAAAGTGACATCATGTGACATACTTTCCCTGCTAAGAATCAGTTAAGCTTATCAGAGAACGACAGCAGGGTAGTGAGTGTGACCTTCCTTGGGTTTAATTGTCTTAAACTATACTCTTTTTTGTATACCTCTGCTGACTGTTAAAATGAAGCAAACAGTGTTAAACTAGGTCAAAATTTCTGTATCTTCTAAAATACAGAAGCTACTCTTGTTCTTCTCCCAGCATCCATTCCTGAGTTAACATACCAGTTTACTAGTTTGGGCAGGTTCCTGTGTTGGTTCTTTCAGGATTTTGGACGGAGATGGAACTGCTGCTTTTCTCTGAAAATATTAAGCCTTTAGATTTCTGTTTCTGTTCCAGATACTTTCCCATTCCCATGAGTCTGCTGTCTTTGCCCAGCGTGTCACCATGCTTACTAAAAACTGAAGCAAAGATTTTGTTTCACTTTTGGCCTGTGCTTAAGTTATCTTTAAACCCTGCCCCCAATCTTTACTGCATAGCAGTCTCAAATTCCTCTTTTTTTGCTTTTGATTTGTTTATATGACTAAAGAACATTTTACAATGTGTTTTTAATTTCCTTTGTGAGGTCTAACACAGACCAGATTTTTGCAAATCTCACTTTCTCCTCACACTTTCTGACCTGTAAGATGCAATTTTTCATCTTAGTCAGCCCCTTTTTTCCATTTCTTGCAGACCCTTTGGCTGGTCCTTATGTCCTTTTCAAGGTAGATTTTCATCAGTTCAGTGGCGAGTTCTTCTCCACGAGTTTTCCCTTGTTCCTGAAATGCAGACTCAGTTATATATCTTTGACTTCAGGAATCTCCGTTGCAGTCAGTTCTCCAAGTTCCTCAGTTCAATTGACTTTATTGCTCTGAGACTAAAAAAAGCCAAACATGAGAACCCAGAAAAATGCAGATTTGTTTATCTTTCATTTTAGTTTAATCAAAATCCTCTCTGATCTGCTCGATCAAGGCTATTTTCTACAGCCATTCCTTCTGTGATGTCCTCACTATGTCTAAATTAGCACAACCTCCTGCAGTCTCAATAAATATCGTGTTGAAAAAAATATTTGTCTGTCACCACCCATAGTCTCAGTTTTATTATTGACATAATTCTGCTCTGATCTGTCTCTTGGAACAGCAGGTCTCTCGCAGGTCCTGTTGACTCTCTAATACTATTCCACTGTCGCAGGGCCAGAGTCAGAATTTATCTAGATGATCTTTAGTGGACCTAAGCTACACTGTAATAGCACATAGTTTTACAGTGCTTTTCGAGAAGGCAATGAGTTTTGATTAATTTTATTGTATCATAGTTTTCCTTCTTTACACACTACCATATCAATAGTGTACAGTGCTACTCTTGTCATGCATACCTCCGAGTCCATCCATCCTGAATACTGCCTTCCTCTCAAAGCCTGTACTCCAGGAGAAGGGACATTCCACCGTATTTTTGTCTGCCTTGCTAACACCTGGTTGTAGGCTCTACACCAGAAGATTTGGCAGCTAAATCTCACTGCATGGGCCTGTTACGCAGTGTCCAAGCAGTCAGTTCTGGCGTCTCAACCTCCCAATTTCCTAGCAAGCAAAGCTTTTCCACTGCCTTTTGCTTACCTGGCCACCCATCTTGTGAATATAACTGTGTTTTCTCTTTGCTTTGCAGATTCCTATCTTGACTGTGTTGTTTTTTCCCTTCTTCCACACTTATTCCTTTTTGTGCTTCCTGTGTATTAACCTAGGGTGAGATAACTTGAGTTTATTCCAAGCTTAACCCCAGCAGTTTGTACAAATGCAGTTCAGCCACTGAAGACAATTTTCCTCCTGTGAAACCTTTCCAGTAATTGAATGTGCTGAAACCATCCTTTCTAGCTCTGTCCTTGAGCTATTTGTTGGTTTTCTTAGCTTGACGTGCTTTTGCCTTTTCTTGTGGGCAACTTGGAGGCTTGAAGTGCAGAGCTCTTAAGTCTTCATCTCATTAGCAGACAGAAGTCACTTTGCAGAAAACATTGCTGGATGACTTTTTTTCACCCCCAGTCTTCTAAAAACACATGTTCATACCATTTTCATCACAGCAGCAAACAAGTGAAAACAAGATTCTAAGAAAAGGTGCAATTTAAAACCAATTTCATTCTTAAGAAGATCTTTTTCTGTATTTCTGAAGCTTCGCACATGAAATCCTGTGTAGCTGCTTTGTGTTACGGGTAACTTCCCATCTGACACACTACATCAAAGGAGCTGTTCCCTTGAACAGTTGTTAATGTGACATATACTCTTAAAATGTTAAAGAGATGAAACTTATACTTTAAATGTCTGCCTAAAATGGCATGTGCTTCATTAAATATACATTTGAAAATGAGGAGGTTACTCTAAATGAGTATAGATTGTCAAATATTTAAGATAGAATCAATACACTCGGTCTTCCTCAGTTTCATATTAAGCAATAAAAACTCTTAAATGAACAGTTTGTAGTACAGTTTCCTACACAAGGCTTTCCAAGAGTCAGCACTTAGTGCCTTCTTTGATACACGTACGTTAATTTAATATGTATGCTTTTCCTAAGAACATGAATAAGTCATTCCTTTTAATGTTTTCATTTGCATGTTTAATTTGAGAATGGGAACCTGTGGAAACACACTTAAATGCTTATGCTTCTTTATTCACTTTGTTTTGAAAATTGGTGCGTGCAGCATGGGCAAGAAAGTAATCTAGGTAGAAGCAGAGTTGATGGGAAAGTAGGTTATAATTTACTCACACGTTGTGCGTGTAGTGGACGAGCGGTCAAATCTGCAGGGAGGTTGGTATTTCCCAACGCATTTGAATGGGATTTGAAAAGAATGTCAACAAGATCAGAACTAGTTTCTACAAAAACATAAGTAATTAACTAAATTTCCTAAATTATACAGTTTCTGGACCAACCCTGCTGTAAGGACTAGCATGCCTGCTTACACCTAAGTTCACAGAAATCGTGCCATTTGTGGAGGCAGAATTGAAGCTTTTGTGAGCACCTGTGAGCATTTTGACTTTCAATTACAAGATCACCTTTTTTATTATTATCTAAAATTTTCTGGAAGTGCCCACTCTGAACCAGGGGCTTCAGGACTTCTTTAAAATCTAATTGAAGGAGACACAATTTTTTTTGTAGTAGTTTCTGTAGAATATTTCTGGAGTTGGTATTTTTGAACAAGCCTGTTATAACAGGTTGTATTAGAAGGATATTACTTCCTGCTAAATTATAGAGCATGATTAGAAGCCATAAGGAAGACCTATCTGGTTTTTTTTTTTCATGATATCAGGGAAGGTTTGTGGATAAGCAGATTAGGGGAAAATAAAGGGAGGAATTGCTAATATTTCTGTGGCAGCACTGCAGGGATGTTCACAGATTCCTCCCCAAAAAAGGGAGATCCTTCACTGCCCCATTCCTTTTCTGTAGGAGCTATGAGTTATGGGGACCCTCCCCACCCTGTGCTCACCAATCCCTTCCTTTGCCTTTGTGGGAGCTAGAGCTCTTTGTGCTGACCCTGGCCCCACAACTGTTCCTGCTTGCTCCATAGCCTGAGACATCTTTTGTTTTGATCCTTCTTTTCTTCCCCTCCTCACCCAGGAGACTTGGGCTTCTTCTTCACTTTGTATTCCCCATCACATTCCTCCTTGCCTCTCTCTTCTTGCAAGGCATCAAGCTCCACCTGAGCACTCCCTGCCCAGCTCCGTGGACTCTCCTATCTCCCTGCTTAGCACATACCCCAAAATTCTTCTGTCCAAAGTGAGACCTTTAGCAGCTACCATCATCCTCAGTCTTCAGGAAACCAGCTTCTTTCCCTGGAATAAAGTTATCAGTGGACTCCTGTATTCAGATTTTCAGAAGATTTCTTTTTTGTAGACCTCAAATGGGGGCAGTAGTCTTCAGCCTGAAAATCCTATCTGGAGCCAAGAAGGATCCTTCAGAACTTGACATACTTTGTTCATTGCTTTTAGCTCCTTTGCAAAGGAATGCCCCAGAGATCTGACAGATCTCTGCCCAGAGGCCTGCAAGCCAAGCTTTTTCTACAGCAGTCAGAGAAACCATGCCACATACCATGAGGTGCCAGGTAACATCTTGCCTGAGCCAAAGAGGTGACAGATAACAGGAAAGGTGCAAAGTTAGGGACCAGAAGGTCTCACAATTGCTCAGTTTTAGGCTATATGTTTCCAGATGGTTATACCCCTTTGCTTTATACCTGTTTCACAGCTGAAATAGACTCACACTTTGTAGACAGCCCTGAAGAAGTGACTGCTGAACAGAAATGTAAATGCTACATAGGATCTTCTTTCTTGTTTAATAAATGAGTTCAGTGATATAAAACTGGTTATGTAACAGCAAATTTAACAGTGGGTCACTGGTACAAGGGACTGAGTGCTATGTAGGATAAATGCCTGTTGTGGAAGAATTACTTTTATGTATTGCAGACCTGCTCAGTCCCTCTTCCTGGTGACTTCCCAGGTCTCTAGCTGCTGGGGTCCTAGCTGCAGGTTACCTCAAAACACCAAGATATGGTAAGGAACAGCTCCTCACCCTCTATGGAGGGACTCTTGAGCTTCTTGAGCCTGCAAGTGTTCACAAGTCTGCACGTGCTTCTCCAGCTACCTAACACAACCAAATATCAAGTGTTTCACAATCCACCTCAGGACTTGGTAACTGCTCAGGTCTCAACTCATGCGTTTTACAGTGAAAAATCTGTCATTGGTGAGCAGGGACTCTGCTCTTGTCACTTGCCTGTTAATACATCCAGGTATCTAAAGTCAGTCCGAGACTGCTTTACCTTCTGATGGTATAGAAAGGGTTGCTTCTCACCTCTAACTCTACATGCTTTGGCCTGGAAAAGCCAAGGAAAGTGTTGGCACTTTTTAGCTAGGGTAGGATGAATTTAGCTTGTTTTTAACCACCTAAAGTTGTGGAAGGAGATTCCTTCCCTCGCCTAGATGGTGTTTTAAGACAGGGCAAATGCTCCCTCTGGAGGTGTTCATCTCTGCACTGCACATGAAGGCAGCCCTGGGCACACACATTCTGCCACTTGCAGAAATATCAGAAATTGCCTCAAATTCTCTAAGCAGGGAAGATGACTAGGAGAGGAGGGGAAAGACTGAGGCTGGCCAGATTTGCTCACAAAATAATACAATGGGAGAAAACTCAATGAACTGTAAGTCTCTTCTTCTAGTCCTTTGGCATGGGAAGAAGATACATGAGGTGGTTGCAATCAGAGGGCAGAGAGATCAAAGACCTGAAGCTGCAGGAAGTGGGATTTCACCTGCACTGTTGCTTGCTGAACGTCTTCCAAAGATGAAGCCAACCCACTTGTGCTTCGGCCAGATTGAGTGCCCGGACTTCATCCTGCTTGTCATATCATGTGCCCAGCAGCCTTTGTGCTGGATAGAGTGAATTACAGCACCTCTCCCCCAGTTTTGGAATGAAGTAACCCATCTGGCTACACAGAAAAAAAATGCAGTCCCATGTGTATGGAAAGTCAGCCGTATTTTTTTAATGCCATCAGAGGTGAATAGCTTGGCTGAAAAATCCAAACCAAATTTGGCCCAGTGTGAATATGGGAGAGAAAGATAATAAGCACATCAGGCATGTCTGTGTCTGTACTTGTGTGGCCAGACACTTTATAACCAAGAAATTATATGTCGTGCTGAGTGGATTTGAAAAAGAAACTTATCCTAACAAACCCAACATTTAAAGATGGAGAAAAATAAATAAGATGAAAGTGTGTTTCTACCCGCTACCGCTCTGTTGTGGTTTACAAAATTAGCCTAAAGCACTTTCCAAAATGATTTTCAACACTCCTGAACACTTGCAAATTATTTGTTTTGTTTGGTTTAGGGTTGTTTGTTTTTTTTTTTTTATTTAGACAAAAATACCCCTCCATCTTTTCTTCTGATTTTCTGAAAGATAAAAACTAGAGCTACAGTGCACCTTTGTGCACGGTAGTGCACATTGTGGACTACATGTCTCCCTCTTCATAAATGCTGCTGGTTCTTTAGGTGAAGACCACCTAGCCCATGCAGTCTCACTCTTCAGGTCATCTACATATGTTGTGGCAGCGTTTAGCATGACAGAAAAGTAAAATGATGACTATTTCCGAAGTAAATTCTCTACTTCCGGAGAAGATGAATAAAACCTGGGTAAAACTGCCTTTGGTTTGCTATAAATCACTGTAATGTTTGGGATTACCCAGAAAGAGTGTATTATTTTTAGCTACTCTTTTCTCACAAGTTTGTCTGCTTTCTGATTATTAGGACTGGCCTTTCCCTCATCTTCAGTTTTTTTAGTTGTGTGTATAGCCGTCAGCCATCAGTTTGTCACCCTGACAGAAACAGTGGGACAGAACTCACCAATTAATCTGAAAAAGGATTCATGGTAAACATTCGAGTGACTGCGTTGGTCCTCCTACTCCAGCATCAACAAAAGTATTTGATTATGTGATAGATGTATGTGTTATTGTTTATTACATTGTCATCAATAATATTCTTACTATTATTATATCCATGTATATTTATGTTACATATTTCTATATTTGCTCCTCCGAGGGAACCAAAACTGTGTTAAAGTTGTGTCAAAACAGGCAGCTGTGCCAGGAGCAAATGGCAACCTGAAAGTCTATGTGGACCAGTTGAAGGAAATCCACGTACTTCCACTGCTCGGCTTGTCTCCTTGTGTGCAAGGTATTTTGCCAGCGCCTCAGACAAAGCAGCCACAGAGAGTCACTAACTGAGGGAATAATGTTAGAAAGCTCTGGGTCAGAAATACCTTGGTAGCTGAAAACTTTGGGCCTTTGTGTCATATCTGGCGAACTCATGCTTGTCCCAGAAGAGCAAGAAAAGTGTATCAGTCACTTCTGGGATGGAGGATTTGGGCAGAGGGATGCTAAGCCTGGTTTTAGTGTAGTTCTTAATATTGACTTGGAGATGACTATGTGTTCAGCATCGGTTTTCATGCTCCCCCTGTGATGGTTCCATGCCGGCGGTTGCCCCCATGCCTGGGGTTCATGCCATCCGCTCTTAGCTTTTGTTATTCCCAGCATAAGGATATTTGTCAGGAGATAAGTTGATCTTTTTATAGTCAGGCCTAGAGTTTCCATGGTGAAATTAGCCAACAGGAGTTTCCTTTGCAAAGCAGAGCATATCCTTTACTGGCAAAAACACGTTACTCCCTTAGTTGTGAGGAAGTGTCATTGTCCGAGACCTATTCTGGTTTTTAAGGGCTCTGTATCCTCAAAGACATATTTTTAACCTGAAAGGGATATTTATAGTGTCCAGTGAGAGCAGTTTGCCAAATTATTCTTAGTTTTGCTTGTGTGTTTGCTTTATCTGATCATCACTTTTCCCCTATTGATCTTTTTTTACAAACGTTTGATAGAAAATGAAAGCAAAGATAATAGATTCAAGTGACTCCTGGAATTAATCTACCAACAGGGCCAAGGCAACACCGGGAATTAATTTAATCTCTCACAGTCAATGTGTATCCTAACCAACAGGAATGTTTTTGATATAGTATTTTCTAAAATTTTCAGATGCCTTTGAAGATGCCCAGAGTTAGTGTGTGGGCTGGACCAGCTCTTACTACCAGGCATTAAGCAGAAAACCATCTCCTTGTCCTTCTGATGTTCATGTGCTGGGCTAGAAAATGAAAAATCATCTTCCTATAAACTAGGCACCTTGAAGTAGAAATTAATAAAAAGCTGATTATGAAACCATATGCAAAAGCTCTCGTGTTGGCGCAGAGCTCAGCTCGTGGGCTAACCCTGATCTCACCCAGTGTGAATGAGGACCAGCTCCATTAAAACCCACAGGGTTACTACACTGTAAGCCTGTTGTGAGACCACAGTCACAACCAAAAGGCATCAGGGGATCCCACATGTAATAAATTAAAGAAATTTAACAGAGGTTTGTTTTATCTTAATAAATAGTCTTTTTGCTGATGCTAAGTATCTAAGGCCATGCATTGTCTCATGGCCTACTGAAGTTAGCGTGACTGAAATGCTCATGTTTCGGTGCTTTGTAGAATCGGGGCCCCACAGTGCTTATCTGCTGCAGCATCCTCGTCTTTCTTTCCTTGATGCTTCCCCGAGGGAGTGAAGTGACTGTGATGGATGTATTTTAGATTGCTAACAGTGAGCTACCTGCTATCCCTTGACAGAACAGCTCTGATTCTTCTGAGGAATAATGAGAATTAATGACTCGTCTGCTAATTATGCTTCTGTTGTGCACATTTGTGCCTACTTTCTACAGGAACTCATTCTTGACTCGTACTGATGGCAAGGCATAAAGCAGCCTTGAAAAACAGAGTACTGGATGATGTATAAGCACGTCTATGAGAACATGCTGGAGCTGTGGCATGTTGATTTCATCTGTGTCACTGAGGTCACCAGGGCAGATCTGCCTTCACAAAGGAAGAGTTACTTCTGACAGTTCAGAAATATCCCTCTAGAATTCATCCATGGTTGTGACAAATGTCAGTGCAAAGCCATTCTTTGACATGTTTATTTAAGCATAAATATGAAGGGAAAGCTTACATAAGATTGGATTTTAAATATTCTGTTGAAAACATATGGGTAATAAATCTTATAGCCTTTTCATCTAAAACAAGCTCTTCATCCAAATAAAGGAAGGATGTGGTACAGAATATGATCATGAATTTGTATGTCTACGTTAATCAGACAGATTGGGCTAAAAGGCATCAAACCCCAATTTTTCGTCAAATGTAACAGATAAATATTTGTAGAGGCATGGAGATGCTTCCAGGAAGAGAGAAGGTGCAAAACTTCCCCAACTTTATGCCTTACTGTATACTCAAACACCAAATCCAAACCAGGACACTGGATTTGGGATCTGATTTGAACCTTATGTCCTCATTCCCATGTGAAATATTGATGGTATCGAGCAGGGAGATGGTTTTACTGTCACTTTAGGATCTTTGATGTAACTTTAGGTCCACTTTGCTCCCAGAAGACAAAATTGTAATGACAGGTCACTTAAAATAAGTACCACGTAAAAACTTTTAATGATTCTGTGCATTTTGTTTAATTTCTCATTAGTTTTGCATATATTTGAGAGTACAAGGCATGTAAGGGCATGAAGAGGAGAGGCTTCACGGAGGCTGAAGAGAGCTTGCGGCAGTGCTCCCAGCCCTTCACTGTCCCTCGCTGTCTGTGGCCCACAGTAGCTCATTTAACTTCTCTCCTTCAGCTTCTTCAGTATAATTATGCTTAGCCCACAGGGGTGTTGAAACAGATTAATTAGCTAAGGTTTGTAGAGACCTTTGAAGATGTCATGCACTGTAAATGCTGCTTGTTATGAGTGTATATTACTGCACACTGCATGCACAGTGGGATTATGGAGTATTTGATATTGTGAAATTGGAGAGGAAAAAGAAATGAGGAACATCCTTAGGGAGCCTGACCAGTGTGTGTTCCTAAGTACAGCTCTTTCCTCATTTCAGTGTAATAGTACATTCAAATACCTTTCTCAGGGCCCTAATGATTGCTGTGAAATTATCAAATATCCCTGTGCAAATTTATAAGAAAAGGTATAATTTTGAATTTAATACTTCCATTAGTTCCTTGGCTTCATAACTACAGTAGCCATAGCTGACAAGACCATAGGAGCTTTTAGTAAAAAATTGGTTCATTTTGACTTTCTGCTGTATTGCCTTTTTAATTCCGCTGTCCATGTGGCCCGACAGGTACTAGTCCCAGGGTCAAATAGGAATATATCCTGGAAGGGGTCAGATCAGGGCTTTGAATTTGAATATATTTACCCTCGTAACACCCTTGGGATAAAAGAAAATGCAGTTATCATTAACCGAATAAATGGGTTTGCTCTCAAAGTACCACCACTACAGATAAACGTGGTAGAAATTTGTTTGCTGACTTCAATCTGTTTGAAAGTTGCCTGACTCCTTCACTAATGATAGCAACATATAATTTCCTTCCTCTCTGATCAGTAGAATTTGGAAATCCCTATAACTCTTCCTCTTTTCCCTCTGGCTATTGAGCAAACTATGCCCAAGCACTGCAGTTTCTCTCTGAATGCAGAGATTCCCCTTGAACAATTTCATCTGTTACTCTTTTTCTACCATCTTAGGGCCATGAAGATGATCAGGGGACTGGAGTATCTTCCTTATGAAGAAAGACTATGGAAACTGGGGCTGTTTAGTCTACAAAAGAGGAGACTGAGGGAGGATCTCATTAATAGTTACAAATATCTAAATGGTGGATGTCAAGAGGTTGGGTTATCACTTTTTTCTGTTGTAGCTAGCAACAGGACAAGGGTAAATGTGATGAAGCTGGAACACAAAAGGTTTCATTTAAACATAAGAAAACAGTATTTCACTGTGAGGATGACGGAACCCTGGCACAGGCTGCCCAGGGAGGATGTGGAGTCTCCTTCTTTGGAGGTCTTCAAGACCCACCTGGACACATTCCTGATCTAGGTAGACCCCCTTCTGCAGGGGCGTTGGACTAGATGATCTTTAGAGGTCCCTTCCAACCCCTACCATACTATGATTATATGAACTTTTAGAGGTGAAGCAGAACAGACTGAAAAATAGTCTCACCCCAAAATATGCACCATTTTCTGTGTAATAGCTCAGTCTTCTGTCATTCATAGTGTGAAAGAGGTTAACTTATTGGTAACCATTGTGAAGTGTTATTTGTAATCTTTGTTAATTATTGTTTATGATTATGCATCATAAAATAGTGTAATATTACAAACATTTGTTAGCAATTTATTTATGACTGTTATAAACAGAATAAATGCAAATTGTCTCAAGCTATTATAAACCTGATATCTGATGACACTATAACAGAGACAAAGCTTGGAGATTTTCTATCCTCCACATTGTGATGATGTCTTTGACCTTGGTTATACAGTGTCCAATCTGATGTCAGCCTGCTCTAATTGAAATCATAACAAGACCCTCCACATTACTTCTCTCTCACTGCAGAACAAGGGCAATAGTGCCCAGGTCCTTCAGAGAGCTGTGTGATGTCTTTATTTTCACTCACATTTTGCTGAGAACCATTCCTTCTGTGTGATCTTCGTGTGCGCCACTTGTAGAAATTGCACTTTTTGATTTCTCATGAATCTTCCTGCAGAAATTCAGCCATATCTTCTCTGTTTCCTCTCCTCGCCTTGCAGTTTGTATTTTCTGCTGCATCAAGAACATTTTTTAACACTTAAAATCCAAGCCTGAGATGACTGATCTCAGTACAGTGGCTGATTTTCCCTCCAGGCAAGTTCCCCTTGCCAGATGGACGCTGCCAAACAGGGAAGCTCTCACAGGTTAACACTATCTCTCCATGTGCCACCTTCCTATCCCTGATACATCTGAAGGGAGCACTTTTCAACACAAGAGTAGGTTAGAGGCTGGATGTTGTTGAGCATTGCTTCCAGCTTCAGGGACCTGCTCCCCCATGTGAAAGCCACTACTTCATTAGAAACCAGGCTGTGGAAGTTCACACATTATTAAGGAGGGTGAAAATATTCCTCTTGAGTTAAGGCAATCTTCTGTGCCAAAACTCTACATACTCATAAGCTTTTCCCATCCATTCTGACTTTTTTTCCTTCTTACATTTCTGCACCAGGTGGTGCCCAAACTTGAGAAGGCTGGATGGTTCAGACAGGCTGCCTTTCCAATGAGGAAATTACTATTCAGAGTAAAGCAGTTAACGAAGCTGAAACACTCCAATTTGCTGACGCACTGTGAGCGGCAGATCCCACACAGGAAGATGCCCATGATCTCCAGCCTGTAGTCCATGTCCTGGGAGAAGGGGCAGGCACACAAGAGCATGTTGGTCCTCAAGATACAACTCAGCTACAAACTGATTTTACTATTACTGCTTCTCTTCAGTGCATTTGCATTTTAACTACAAATTATTCATAAAGCACAAAGATAATTTTATTACTCCCCTCTTCTTTCTCTGTAGCTCTCAGCCTCTCAGGGAGTCATCTTGTTTGGGCAACTTCTTACTGTTTGCCTCCAGAGGAGTCAAGGTGCACAAATAAATAAGCCACTATGAAAAACACAAATATAATAGAAATTAGAGACGAAGTGACTTACTGTCTTGCAACCCACTGTCTCTCTCCTTCCCAAGGCTGGATTCTTCTCTAGATTCTGGTTTAGTGCTACTCATCCAATTTTAAATGTCCTGAGTGACAACATTTCTGCTTTTCCCCCTGAGATAAGACAATATGAAAGCAGTCTCATTCTCTAAATAGGGAATTAGCCAGCTGACCTTTAAACCCTGTGTAATTGCAGTATTACCATTGGAACATAGGATACGAGACACACATACACAAAAGGCCTTTCAGATCCCTAAGTCAATTTTGTTGAAAACAAACATTAATTCATGTATTTGTAATGCTCCATCTTAAAACTTGTCACTTTGTGTCACCTCCTCCTCTTCCAAAGATTTCTGATGAAAAAGGTTTTATAGCTGGAACTATGGCAGCGGGGTTTTGTATCTGACTTAAAGATATAGTTGGTGTGAAAAGTCCTACAAGTCTGACAAGTGTGAAAAGTCCTATTTCAGTGTGAGATCTCTAGTCTAGATCAAAGTTTGTGTGAATTATTGGTGATTTAAATGTATTGTTGAGGAGGTGCACCAATGGTTTCTTTTGGTCTGACAGTGTCTGCTGTATCAAGAAACTCAGCACAGCAATACCTCCCCCTTTTTTTTTGTCCCTATGGCAGGACCCACACAGTGGTTACCAGTATTGGATGGATGTGAAAAGTTCTTGTCACATATTTTATGGCAGTGAAAAAATGTCTGTCTTTCTGCCTCTTCCTCACCTTCTTCAAGTCAGTGTCACTGAAAACAGGAAGATAAAAAAAAAAAAACAGTCACAAGATAGGGAAAAGAAAAAGAGGTTTAAGATGGAAAAGCAGTTGAAACATTCTCTCCTCTCCTTACTTTTGCCCATTTAGTTGAAGGCCTACCAGCTTTTTTCTCTGACCTCAGCCTCTGAGCTGGATGTACTCCGAGTTACATGACAGTTACTGGTGTGGCCGGTGCCTCTCAGACACTGTGTTTCTTGAAGCTACAGAAAAGCTACGGTAACATTTCCCTCCCTGCGGGGAATAGAGCTCTCAAAAGACAAGGCTTCTATACGAGCAGTGAAGGGTGGAAAGTGGTTGCAGTGGGACAGCAAATTCTTTGAATGCATGTAGGCCTAAATTAAAGTTCTAAGATAAGCTGACGGGGCTGTTATGGTCATGAATTATTTAGACTGTGCATATAAACATTTTTAATATAAAAAAAGATGATTTATGTTGGGAAGGTGGTAGCTGCCTTGCTCCACTGCTTTGAGCAGCAGGCTGAAGTAGAGACCTCCCCAGCCAACCCACCTTTCATTCAGTAATTATGCAAAATCACACAGAGTTTAGGGAATGTCTTTAGAAAATCCTAGGTTAGTTCAAACTGAGGTTTTCTTGAAACAACTGCAGAAACTAATGTTTGAGGCTCATAACCCCAGCTCTCCAGATCAAACCACAGAAGCAGATAACCTTAACTGACTTTCCAGCCCGTGCATCTGACTCTGGAGAAGGAGATAAGACAAGCAGGTGCCACAAAGCGACAGATGGGTCTTGGACCAAAAACTTCCTCTTGCAATTCTCTCTCGAGGAAGAGGAAAAAGTAGTCAACATAGGAGACCACCTCCCCAAGATCCCTTGCCTTTATATCCCCAGCTAATCGTTGGTCATCCCTGCAGCATCAGAATTTCCTGACCATATTCTCCATTGCTCTGTAATCTTCAAAGCAGTGTTGCCCTGGGAACAGGACATGATTTCTTTACATCAAGGGCCAGGCAACAAAGGCTGTACTTAGACAAAGCCCTGACACAAGGCAAAAGCCATGCTAAGGGCTTGTCCATGTGCAAAGTTGGACCATTTTCCCTGCTGACCAATCAAATCAAAACAATGCTGAAAGGCTCTGTGAGCATGCAGCCAAATACAAAACTCAAAAGGAGGATTTTGGCTGTGAAATCATTATCTAAGTATGAGAAGGGGGACTTTGTTGTCTTAATTCCCCTCCTAACCTTCTCCTAAAACATTTTGTTCCCTCTGTTTCACTTATGTGGCATTTAACACTATTTACGCTCTGTGTACTGTTTAGGTATCTCTGTTTGTACATCACACAGGGGTCAACTTCCCACCAGGCTTCTATCCACTATTTGTATGAAGAAAACATTCTTGAGCCCAATTCTGAAAACAGATGAACATCTCTCCACTGCTGCAAAGCCTCAGCTTTCA
This sequence comes from Urocolius indicus, assembly GCA_013401255.1. Taxonomy (NCBI): domain Eukaryota; kingdom Metazoa; phylum Chordata; class Aves; order Coliiformes; family Coliidae; genus Urocolius; species Urocolius indicus. The sequence continues at coordinate 57,255 of WBNH01003470.1, read as the reverse complement.
TTTACTTCAAGATAAGTGGCTGACACACTGCATATCGTAGGATGTTCTCCTGCTGGGTCTACGCAAAGAGCTCAGGTAATTATTAACATTTTAATTTCATCTGTCAGTAATAACTTCAGTTCTGCTTGTCAAAAAGAGTTGGAGCCACACGTCTAACAGCAGGTTTTTGGCCCTGGATACCTCACCATGTACAGTCATCCAAAGTACAAAACCAACATTTTACAATTAAGGTGCTTTAAAAACAGCCTTTCCTGAATACAAATGTGTCATTTGGCCACTCATTCATCGCCTGGATTTAAGTGCAACTTTAGACTGCAGTGCACTTCAGAGCAATGCTAGTCATCTCCAAGGAGTAGGCACTGCAGCACAGGAATTGCTTCTGACCTTGCCTTTGGTCCTCAAACCTTCTGCCTAGTATTCCCACTCTTTTAGTTGGCAACTAAAAGACAAAAATACCTGTATAATGTAGTATTCAGGAGTAAGCAGTCCACAGGCACTGCCTGTTTGGGAACTAGACGCTTCCATAGTGATGGACAAGGCAGCATGGAGAAGCATGGCTGAGACTGAATACTGAAAACCCTCAGGAGTGACCACAAGCTAAACGTTTGTGCCAATGGGCTACTGAGGTGTTGAAGGGAAACAAAGAGTTCGTATTACCTTCTGGAAGATAATGGCAGCATTTTTCCTGTTTGATAGCTTCCCCAAGTGCATAGATCAAAAGAGACAGTTTAAAACCATCCCACCTGTTTAAAGACATAGAAACATCCAGGTGTTCTTCAACTAATTTATTCCCTTTTGATCAGTCCTTTATCTTGGTTTTAAAGATAACATCCTAAATTTCTGAGGGACACAGTCTTGCCAATTGCTCCTTGCCAAAAAGTCCCTAAGAAAATTGATTGTCCCACTGTACTTGGTGAGGCTACACCTTAAGTACTGTGTTCATTTCTGGGCCCTTCACTACAAGGAAGACACTGAGGTACTGGAGTGTATCCAGAAATCGACAACAAAGCTGATGAAAGGTCTGGAGAACAAGTCTAATGAGAAGCAGCTGAGGGAGCTGCAAGTGTTTAGTCTGGAGAAGAGGAGGCTGAGGGGAGACATGATCACTTTTCACAACTATTTGAAAGGGAGTTATAGTGAGGTTGGGGTTGGTCTCTTCTCTCAAGTAATGAATGAGAAGACAACAGGAAATGGCCTCTAGTTGCTCCAAGGAAGGTTTAGGTTAGATATTAGGAAGAACTTTTTCACTGAGAGGGAAGTTAAGCACTGAAATGGGCTGCCCAAGGAGGTGGTGGAACTCACTTCTGGGGCTGAGCCAATTAGACGCCTCCACAATCACTTTTTAAGAAGAAGCCACAAGAGGAGGTTTCTTCCTCCATCTTCTTCCTGCTTCTTCCTTCTTCTATCTCTTCTTCTTCTTCTGGCTGGTGGTGGTGCAAGGAGTAGGAACAGTGAGAGAAACAACCATGCGGACTCCAAGGTCAGTGATGAAAGAGAGGAGGAGGTGTAACAGAGCAGAGACTCCCCTGCATTCTGTGGAGAGAACTGGTGAAGCTGAGATTTATTTTCATGTCTATAAAGACTCCGCATCAGCGGCAGAGATTCATTTTGATAAAGCTGACCCCAGACCAGGGGCAGCGACTCATTTTGATACAGCTGACCCTGGACCAGGGGCAGCGATTCACTTCACTACAGACCCCGAGACAGGGGCAGT
>WBNH01003470.1:0-55324 GCA_013401255.1 Urocolius indicus | reverse complement strand
TTGGCAGTGAGCCCTCCCTGCCCTCGTCTCCATCCACAACAACCTTGCTTATCTTTTTACTCCCATTTCGCTGGGGCCTCCACCATCCTAATGAGGGTGGGGGTGAATGGGGGCACCAAGCGAGAGACTGTTGTGGTGCTGCTGTGCTGGCTGGGCCAAACCACGACACATGATTTAGTGATGGGCTTGGCAGTGTGGGGTTAGTGGTTGGACATGATGATTTCAGAGATCTTTTCCTACTGAAATGGTTCTATAATTCTTTGATTCTATGATTCTATTTTATGACTCAATACAAAGATAGACTGATAGGTGTATTCAATATATACTTAACAATTGCACTGAAACAAACACTAATATAAATTTGTGTAACACTTAAAGCTACATGACTGTGTTATGTTTGATTAATGTAACAGACGTAATGGCTTTTACTTCTGATACAATATTAAATTTGTGCAGCAGAAACACCATTTGTGAAGTGGGGACTTTGTTTCTTTCTAACATCTTCCTGGCCGAGTCAGCCCCTATGCGCAGATAAAGAATCCCATGTAACTCTGCTTAAAGTAGTTTTCAGATTCACAGAAATGTATCAGTGTAGAATTCAATGGTGTATGACCTAATCTTTTCTTAAGATTTAGATTTTTATAGCACATATACAGATAAGATGCACTGAGGTATTCAGGGAGAATAATACACTTTAAAATCGTAATGAAAAATACACCACAAAACAGTCTGGTTGGCAGATACTACCTAGGCATTCAAAGCTTAATTAATTATATTCTTAGTCAATTCTGATTTACATTTAAATAACAAATTACATTTTGCTAGTATTAATTTACAATGCTGCTTTAAAAATACACATTACATGGTATCTGAATAATAATTCAAAGCAGTCAGATCTTGTTGGATTGCTAAGATCTCTTGTCAGTAGGTGCTGAATACTAATATTTCTATTTTCTCAGTTTGATTATAACATTTCTAAATGTGTAAGCTTTGCACATCTAAGTTCAGCCAACCATCCACGGTGCAGCCAGTGGCCATAGCATTTGCAGAATGAACTGGCTGCACATGCATTTTTCAGAAGACTTCAGCACAGTTTCATGGACAAATGCCCAAACCCATGCCCATGAGTGCTTGCTAGTAGGCCAGAGCAAGAAGCTTTCTATGAATCATTTCTTTCTGTGACCATGTTACATGTCAAGAACTGAGTGGGATCCATTGACATCGATGTGTGGCTGTGAGGAAGGCCTGGAAGTGAACATGAGAGTTAATCTGGGCACCAGAGCAGGAGAATCTCTCCTCTACTTCCCAGAGTGAAGCTTTTGTGTCCATGGAGCTGTCTCAAGTGTTTGAGTTCTTGCACCACTGGCTCATGGTCACCTGTTGACTACAGGCATGTGTTTATGGTGGGCATGGAATACATTTTGCTCCGATAGGTAATCGTTTCTGCAAATCTCAGGGAAAATCAGTTTTGGTAATTGTCTTTAATTAATGACATGCCAGTGAGGTGACAAGTGTCTTCCTTTTGGTATAAACCAAAACTGGACACATGCCTCATTACAAATTCCCTTGGTGTGAGTATGTGCTGTTCTGCCCTCAGTAAAGGCCAGCTCTGGTGATTACATTGCTCATGGCCAGGATCGTTCTCATTATTTCACCTGCAGACACCCTGTAGCTCATGAGCCAGAGAGTGACTTAAGACAACTGTAACGGGAGGTTAGGCAGAGTTGTACAGCATTACATTCTAGTTAAAAACAAATTTCAGTCTTGAGATTCAGAAACATGGAAGATAAATCCTTGGTAAAAAAAAAAATAAACTTCTGAACAGGAAAATGGAAAGACGTTGTGAAAACAAAGCACAAAATAAAGCAGCAACATAGTCACTCTCACTTACTCATAAATAGGGGTAATGACAAATGACTAATAGGCATGACTGTTCGTAAAGCTGAATTTATCTTTCATTTCCTCTCAAAAACTTTTTAGAAACATAAGCAATATGATTTCAACTTTATTTTCCCAGAAAGCTTCTTTTCTTGATGGGAAAGGAATTTCCTTGTAAATGCTACAAGTTCACCTGGATCGTATCACAGACAGGTTATTTCATTTCAGCTCCCTAAGAGAATTTGCTGTAGAAAGGAGTTGTTCACAGTGGTTGCTTTAAAAACTTCAAGGAAAAGGTTCAAAGGAGAAGGCCTATCTACTTTTAAAATCCTTTTCCATCCAGTATAACTGAAGGAGACAAACAAGGAACTGCCAGGAAGGATGCTCTGGTGCATTGAAATCATTGTGCCTTGCAGGGCAGGGAGTAGCTCTGGGAGGAGGGCAAGCACACCATTTCGCTCTCACCTTTGCACAGGTGGTAAAGCTTTTCCAATAAAGATCGTGTTGGGCAGCAAAAGGGTATGATTCTCAGGAGAAAAAAAAAAAAAAGAATATTACTTTGTATATATAAGGTATTGTTCCATGAATTTACTACAGTTATTTAAATTGGTTAAATTAAGTATCTACATAAATCTTCATTTTTCTATCTAACAACCACTTTTCCAGCAAAAGCAACTCTCTCTACAGAATGTTATATTGACTTTCAAAGGGTTCGAATGGCATTTCCATGAGCACAATAAACTCTGTATATGTAGTTCTCAAAATATATTAACTTTTCCAAGCCTTTTTCAGTTTGTTAAAGCCCTGCTACTAAGGGGCTAGTGTATACAATCGCTACCACTTGTTCCAGGATGTATGAAGGAGGTCTCATTATGGTAAGTAGTAAACCTTTAGCTTCTGTCTTGTTGTTGAGTTCTGTGAGTCAGGAGGAGGATCTAAGGTTACTTGTCTGTCACTAATGCAATGGTGCTAGTGTCACTAAAGGTCAATGGTGCAAACACTACTCAACCAAGCTGTGGATTAGTGTTAGCATTGTCACTGTGGATTAATGCCTGGGTATGGGCAGTGAACAGTTCCCACATACCTTCTTTGTGGTTTTGTCCCTAAGGAGCATGGGAGGAGCTCAGGGGCCTGACCTCCTTGCTTCAGTGCCTCCAGCCCTGTCCTGTGTAGGCAGGGAGCACCCCTGGGCCTTATCTCTCACCTTAACCCTGTGTGAGCCCCAGCACCCACAGCCAGCCCAGGCAGCACTGGAGCAGAGATGCTCTCCTTCCTCACATACTCACAGCCACTCCTGTCTATGCCTGAGCCTCTGCATACTTCAGGTGTTGATATCTGGTGTGAGTTCCATGAGGACTAGCCACTTACACCTCTGTAACATCTGAAGCTGTCCCAGAGGCCATACAGACGTTGCTAAGAGAATCCATAAACATAAGCCTCTACACATTGCAGTTCAACGGTGTCTCATGGGTCTGGACCCAGCAAAGTCTTCTACTTCTTTGGCCACAGCTCAGCCAGGGACAGAAACAAGACAGGATCTCTTCAGGCTTGTACAAGTTGGGGGAAAGCACATTTACAGCTTAGTTTTTCAAACAGAGCATCCTCTTGCAGAGAGATGGTCCCGCCGTGTTCCCAAACATCAACCGTACGTGGGCTAACTGCTAAGCAAGACACCTTCACCTTATGAGAAACATTGTTGTAGTCACTTTTTATGATTTCCACCATGTGAAGTTACTCACTTCAGGGTAGAGAGCAAGACTCCAGGTTGAATATTCACTTTTGTGTCTTCCCAGCCTGGAACAGTATGGAAGGGGAGAGAAATTATCCCACCAACTACCTCCCCACTGACATCTTCCTGTGGTCCTGCCCTGGTGGCATGGGAGACCAACAGGCAGCCCCTGGAGGACTGATCAGCTCATGTGTTTGGGTCTGCTGCAGCATCGGCCTCAGTAAGGCGTGTGGGTTCATTTTCAGATGTCATTTTTATCCCTGCTACCAGCTATGCTTTTATTTACTGTTTAATTTGTAGAGTGCTTCCCTATTTTCTCCACCATCACCTAGATGCTGGCCCCCAGACGTGGGCTCTTTCCCAACAGTGTGCTGGCAGTTGTGGGGTTTTCAGCACAGAAAAGGCTTTTTAATGATCCAAAGGTATCAGGTCTGACACCACCTCATTTGTCCACCTCCAGGCCAGCCCACGTCCTGCACAGCTGGTACACCACTCTGCCCCCCGCCTCTGTCCTGCTCCCTCAGAGGTGCTGTTTTCAGAGCATGCACCTGTCTCCAAAGCAACTAACCACTTTTGCTGGGAGCGAAGCTGCTGCGTTTGCTGCCGCCCACACGCGATACCTCCCATCACTGCTGTTCGCCATCTCCATAGAAACAGCCCTCCCTCTGCAGTCTCCTCCCAGCTGACCTGGTATTTGCTTTATCAATCTGTACAATTTATTCCCAGTACTGATGCCAGCTTCTAATAATAGAAAAACCTTGTAGGTTATAATCCCATGCCAGGACCAAGTTACTTCATGGCGGTGTGGAGGGGATGGTTTTGTTTCTGCCAATTCTAGCAATTAAAGTTTTGTATCTTGCCATGACTTGGCTGAAAAATATCTGTTTCACATTTGGTTTTAACAGCTTAATCTCTTAGGCAAAGAAAAGGAAGGAAAGGTTATGTTGCTTTTGCTTTCTCCCTCTTTAATTCCCTTCAAAGAAAGTTCCCAGGAAAGGATAATATTTGTTTTCAAAGCCTCCCAGGGTTTTCAGGAGCCTGAGAACAATCCATTAACCACTCCAGAGTGAGTGTCCTTCCCACCAGCATCTTCAAATAAGCAGCACAAGTTTGATTTGTCTGGTGGAGACCTAGAGGAGATCTGGCATGTGCCAGGACTCTTCCCTCACCTCCAAACCACAAGACAACATCAAATTAATGCCAGAGCCTCCTCTCTATCACACCTACCTTGTTCCAAATTTTGAAAAGTTAAAATGGAGCCTTCTCTTCATGTTTCACAAGGTTTTACATTCTTGAGTGGCGCCTACTCAGTGTATACAACTTGTGTGCAAAGTGTGGTGGCTGTAATTGCATGTCAGACATTGAAATCAAATGAATTTATGAAAATTTCATCCCAGCCCTGTCTTCTTTCTTTCTGCTGTATTACTTGGGTTTCTATGACAGACAGATGGGAAAATGTAAGGAAACAAGGACACTATATTGGTTATAGAGCCTTTTTAATATGCACTGCCTTCTCCCTAGGAAAATATCTTTACACCCTGATTACATCATCTCTCAATCTCTCTTTTTGTAAAAGAAAGACTGAACTGCTCATGGCTAAGGACATTTTTTCAAGTCTTCAACACATTTTTCTGAGTCTTCACCCCTTCTGAATTTTGAGGATCCATTTCAACCTTTCAGCCTGAGCATCCTTGGCCACAGACTTTCATTAGCATCCTGTCCCAGTTTGCTAAGCCTCAGCCCAGAGCTACCCACTTTTCCAACGTTGTTTCTGGGACAAAAGTCTTCTCATGATAATTGGTGAAGTTACAGGATACCACTTTCCTTTGGATTGACCACACCAGTCTTCACTCTTCACTTGTTGTGAATCAATCCCCCAAGACCTTTCTTCATCAAGTGCTCTCCAGTCCGATTTGTGTTTTCTTCCTGCAACTACATCTCAGCAGCCTCTGTGCCTCAAGGTAGGGATGCAAATCCTTGGCAGGAGGTTTCAGGAATCCTGTTCTGCTGCTGCTGTGCTGAACAGTGTCCCACTCCACATGGAACAAAACTTTCTCATGTAAATGCCCCCACACAGAAGTTTATTATTCGTTTTCTGCAGACATTTTTGTCTCAAACCAAAATGATCACGAGAGTGATGAACAAAATGGCAGGGACTCCAGCCAAACCCATGTCTCTCTTTCATTCCAATGGGTAGTCAGAGAAATGCTTGTCGGTATTCAGCCAGGTCTATATTTAATATCATGTTTACATGTGTAATGACCATGTGCAAATAATAGCTGTCCCCCTCCCTGCTCCACCCAGCACTTTTCAGTATTGCTCACTGTAGCTCCAAGCAGACATGCCTTATGGCCATTCCCAAATTTCAGATGGCATAATCCAGGGAAAGCACCTCTGCTATTATACATGCAAATGTGTTAACTATCATGTCTATCATTTTAATAGATTTTTCACAGATAGCTTCCCCTATTTGTCCCACTCACCATCCCAGAGACCCATTCAGACTGGGATGCAGGGAAGGGGAGACACCAAGAGGGAGCTGGAGATCCAGCAGTCAACACATTTTACTCCTGCCAGTGCTCCACAAGCCCATTGTGGCTTGGAGCTTTGCAGATGGGCAGGAAAAACAAGGCAGTTACCAGGTCACCGCTAGCAAGTGGCTCTGCTGTGAGATACAACACCTGGAACTGCAGGTGAATTGGCTTGAACTCAAGCACGAGGGGACTGAGGGCTTTAGCTCATCGTTGGCCAAAACTCCACTGATATCTGGCTAGGCAGCCAGCAGCAGCAGCCAGCTCATGTGGCCAGCCTCCCATTCCAGCTATTTGCAGTTCTGCAGTCGTCTCTTTAGACCTGCTCCTGCAGCAACCATGAATGTGCAGCTTTCAGCACTGACACAATGCAGGGGGTTGGACTAGATGATCTCTAAAGGTCCCTTCCAACCCTACCATTATGTGATTCTCTGATTCCCTTAGCAGCAGCAGCAAATTATCCATGAGCACCGGTCAAAACTGTAGGGTCCTGGAGAGCACAGAGCTTCTGTTGAGAAGCAGTAGGCATGACAGCAAGACAGCTCAGCCCCAGCATCACAGTGATGGGAAATGGTACGAGATGAAGCAGAACAAGCAAATAGCTAAAAGTGACTGCACCTGTTCTCTTCATCATGGCCATGGGCTGCTGCCTTCCACCCGCTGGCCATGCTTTTATAATGTGAATGCTCTGGGATGTGATTTCTTTAGGGAATGAATTCCAGTTTAAGGAAACAGATTCAGCCCTTGAGAAGAGTGATGCTCATCTACAGTGCTCTATAAGTAACAGCTGTCTCACTGACCACTTACAATACACACAGCCCCACTTCATCACCAGCTGGCTGATGGAGACCATGATCCTATTTTTATCTGTTCTGCATTACACATTAAAAGCTGGTTGTTTACCCCACGCTCCTCTTTCCTAGTACTTCTATGCAAAAGGAGACATTGTGCGAGTGGGATTGTTCCTGTAACCATTGTTAATGTCACAGAGAGTTCCCCAGTCTTTTCGGAGGCAAATGGAAAGAAAGATGGCATGACAACTACCTGCTACCAAACCACTAGTCATGAACACTTCCAAAGAGCTGCCTTGCTAGACCAAGGCCTGAACTGTCAAGTGCCAAGAGATATTGCCAACTCTGGTGTTTCCTGGAAATTTTTGCAGTTTACATCTGTTGTCATGTCACCAAAGGTATTCAGGGACATTTTGATACTGCCTAACCTGTTATTATCCTCTCAGGGCAGGGTACAGAAAATGAAGATGGCAATTATCCGCTATTTAATAACACTGTCCATTAAGTAAGCCTTTTCTTCCCAGCACAAAAAGGCTTAATCCAAGATGAATCTATGCTCTACAGCTCCACAGAAGTGTGGAAGTGGCCAACAGCTTGACCAGCAGCAGCCACGTACCCTGACATCTGCGGGTGGACTCCACCAACCAACCTCAAGCTCAACCGCTACCAGCTCCTCGGCAAGGCAAAGCTCCTTCATCTCTGTATCAGTTTATCACCTCCACATACAGGCCAGGTAAGACCTTGGGGTTCAAGCAGAGCACACGTAGGGTAGAATAAGTGACCCCAGAGGTTTCACCTTTTTGAATAGGTCACCGATAGATGTCTCATCACCCAAGAGGATTTGTACTTGAACTGCACCAACAGAACTTGTGCTGGGTGTTTCACATTGGAAAAGGAAAGTGGCTTGGGTTGATTTTCTTTTCCAATAGACAAATAGCCTTAAGAAAAAGCAGCACCTCAAAGCGTGCTCATCCCTTCTCTTATAACTTAAAAATAATAATGAGGCTGCATTTTTGTGGGCAAACAACAATGCAAAGAGCGTGGAATAAGAGCGTGAGTCAGGAGATCCGGGCCAGATCCTTTGATGTGCTGTGCTCTGGAGGGGCTGGTACAGCTCCACAGCTTTCTGTGTTCCCTGAACTCCAGCACCAGCAGAGCCTGCCCAACTCTCTGAGCAGAGGGGGAAGTATGAGACGCTTTTTGGCGAAAAAAGTCTGGTAATCTGTGGAATTACAAATAGCTTCATGCCACCCAAGCCACAAAGCAAGCTCAGAGGGGACCAAAGAAACCTGACTGTGAATTTTTTCCCAATGAAACTGGAAGCTCTTCAGCTTTTTCTTCATGTATGTATATGAGGCAAGATACACATTCTCTTATTTGAGACACTGAAAATGTGGATACCTCATCTAAATACTTTTGGAGAGGGAAAAGCAGGATAAAGACTTTAGCTGTTATTTAAGAATAAAAACTAATACGTGGGCACTGTGGAATGTGAGGTCTTTGTGTCTGCTGCCCTGACCCATGAGGAGCAGGAAGGTTAATGTGTATCTACGACAACTGTATCATTTCAAACCAATGTACTGTTGGCCAAAACAGGCACTGCCAAAGCAGTCCTGACTTCAGTATTTTAGATTTTTTTTTCTGCTTGTTACATAAAAAAAAATTTGAAAGAAAATCCCGATTTTGCTCTTTGAGAGAGGTTCTTAGAGAAACAGATTCTGTTCTCCCTTCTGTGGGCTTTACTATGCAAACCTTACTGAAAGAATCATTTAAGAAGAAAAGCAACAGAATTGTGTTTTTCATTTAGACAGACAAGACATCCCCTACTTTGTAAGGGAAATATCATTTGCAGCCCAATGAAAGCACCTGGTTGTAAGCCTGCAGAGCAAAACCACTTAAATAAAATCTTACATCCCTGAATACAAAGTCTCAAAACACTTTCTTGGCTAATTAAACCTCTAAACCAAAATAGATCTGAAAGGAGCATCCTGTTAACCACTGTAACATCACTACATGAAAAGATGCTTCCTTTTTTCCCTTATGTTTTCTCTTGTGACAGATTAAGTATTTCACAACAATTTAAAATATAATTAAAATGTGGAGTCCTCAGGATGAAATGGAATACTTTTAATTACTTATTGTGAAAATGGGTGTGGAAAAAATTCTTATGACTTGTCCTTAATAAATCACACCTCACTACAGTACCTGCAATACTTAATTTGTGAAACCAGTGTAATTGTATTTGTGAGATGCACTATCATGGCGGCGTATAGGAAAACAAGCAGCCTGGGAGCACACCGGATGAGGAACAGGCTGCCCAGCCTCCTGCCCCAACTGCAGTGAAATCGCCAGCAAAGCAAAAGAAATTGCTTTTGCTTAGCAGGAACAACACTCTGATCTCACCTTCCAAATTGAGAATTTCCTGCTCCCGCTGCTCTGACTGACTCAGCAGCTTGCTCAGAGCAACAGGAAGAAAACAGAGAGGAAGAGGTCAAGGTGGAAGGCAGAGGTGAGAGCCTGGCACTTGCCTGATCTCTCCTGCCATGGCCTTGGACGTCCTGCTACTCTGAAGCTCAGGGATGGACTTGTGTCATGGTGCCAAACTCCATCTGTAACCCTGGTGTGGTTTCCCCACACAGCCACAGCCCTCCTTGCCTCACACCTTTCTCCAGGTCCCCCCCAAAGAGTCTTTATTGGAAAGATCCCTACGACACAGAAATATTTGAATGTACGTGGACAGATCCATGTGATTGTCCTGGTTTCAGCTGGGATAGAGTTAATTTACTTCCTAGCAATCGGTACAGGGCAGTGATAAACCACTAATGTTTTGATTGTTGCTAATTAGTGCTAATCTTGAGTTAAGGACTTTTCAGTTTCCCAGACTGAAGTGCACAAGAAGATGTGAGGGAGCATAGTCAGGACAGCTGACCTGAATGAGCCCAGAGGATCTTCTACACTATAGAACACCATGCCCAAAATAGAAACTGAGGGGAGTTGGTGGGGAGGGGCAGATCAGTCAGGCAGCAACTAGCAGGTGCTGAACAATTCCATCGTGCATCACTTTTGCTTTGAGGGATTTTCCCTTGGATTTTACTGTTGTCTCTCTTTCTGTTACATTCCTTTTCATTGTTATTATTGTAAGATACATTATCATTACCTTATTTTATTTAAATGTAGTTACTAAACTGTCCTTATCCCAACCCACAAGTGCTGCTTTTTTTTTCCCCTGACTTTCCTTCCCATCCTACTGGGAGGGTGAGCAGTCAGCGAGCGGCTGTGTGGTACTTACTTGTGCCCAGGGTTAAACCACACGGTGATTTTACCAAGTGGTAAGCATCATGGACACCAGGAATTCCCTGTGGCTCCTATAGGCCCATCTACTTCCCACTGACACACTCAACCTCCGTCTTAAGATAGATATAAGGACAGCACTAGAGGCACGGATGGCAAGAGGAATGGCAAGCTGTGGCTATTCCCTTCCCTTTGTATCCAGAATAGCTAGGCAAGCCCAGCCTGCAGATAGCAAGGGAAGGAATCACCCCACCATGCTGGATGTGGCTCTCTTATCATTTTTCATGATGACTGTATGGATGCTAGAGAGATTCCTCCTGACGTACAGCAGCCTGAGACTCATGCAAGCCTCATGAAGCAGAGCTGTGTGATTGCAGTGCAGCCTCCTGAGAAATAAGACATTGATGTGAAGATGTGACCTGGAACAGAGTAGCAAGATCCCTCAAGATCTTGATTGGCATTGGACAGCAGCCAGACTGGGACAAACAAAACTGGGACAAACAAGACTGCACAAAGAACACATGTTCTTCTATTGCTTTCTTAAATACTGATTAAATATTACCTTTTCCATTTGTATTTGTACAAGGAAGTAAATGACTATATTGCTGGTGGTATTCAAAGACTACCTGCAGACTGCTGTGCAGCTTGTGATGCTAGGCTTCTCTCTAACCGTAGAATGGTAGGGTTGGAAGGGACCTCTAGAGATCATCTAGTCCAACCCCCCTGCTCAAGCAGGTTCACCTAGATCAGGTCACACAGGATTGTGTCCAAGTGGATTTTGAGAACCCAATCTCCAGAGAGGAGATTTCACAACTTCCCTGGGGAGCCTGTGCCAGAGCTCTGTCATCCTCACAGTAAAGATTTTTTTCATTAATTTTAAGTGAAACTTTTTGTGTTCCAGCTTTTGTCCATTACTCTTTGTTCTGTCACTGGACACTACAGAAAAAAATGTTGCCCAGTCCTCTTGACATACACCTTTCAAATATTTCTGAGTCTTAATGAGGTCCCCTCTGAGTGTCCTCTTCTCCAGGCTAAACAGCCCCAGTTCACGCAGCCTTTCCTCATAAGGAAGATGCTCCAGTCCCCTCAGCATCTTGGTGGCCTTGCGCTGGTCTCTCTCCAGAAGTTCTCTGTCCCTCTTGAGCTGAGGAGCTCAGAACTGGACACAGGACTCCAGATGAGGCCTCAGAAGGGCAGAGTAGAGGGGAAGCAGAACCTCCCCTGACCTGCTGGCCACATTCTTCTTGATGCATCCCAGGATGCCATTGGCCTTCTTGGCCATGAGGGCACATTGCTGGCTCATGTTCAGTTTATTATCAACCAGCACTCCCAGATATCTCTCTGCAGAGCTGCTCTCCAGCCTGTACTGGTGCATGGGGTTGTTCCTTCCCAGATACAGGACTCTGCACTTGTCCTTGTTGAACCTCATGAGGTTCCTCTCTGCCCAACTCTCAAGCCAGTTGAGTTTCCACTGAATGGCTGCACAGCCTTCTGGGGAATCAGCCAGGTACACTGGCACTCGGTATGAGCAGAGCAGTGGTGGTGGGTCCCACACAAAAACCTTCCCAGCTGAGAATGTGACTTGGATAGTTGTCTGTGGAATGACTTACAAAAAACAAATAAGGAGGGAAGGGACTCAAGTGGTCTTAGTTCCTCTGTGATTGAATCAGTAACTCACAGGGCTAAAAAGTCCAAGCACCAAGCTCCGGCACTCTCCAGTGAAAGCAAGGCTGTCCCCACGGGCAGGCAGAGTGAAGCTGGTTTGCCTCCCAGCTCCTGCATTAAGCAGACTGTGCAGATGGGTACCCTAAAACAGTAGTTGTGAGTGTTCCCCTGAACTCCTAGAAATGCCGTCTCTTTGCTGGTACTTTAACTAGGACCTGGGCCCCAGCTCAAATACTATCAGACAAGTGTCCACACTCTGGCATGCTCATGGCTAGGAGCTGCAGTTCCTAAGAGGCAATCTAGAAGGGATCACCTTGACCTTGAAATCTGAACTCAGCCCCCCATCCAGAGATCCTGTTGGTGCAGGTGGTGGCAAGGATGGGGGCTCTTGCAGAGTTGGGGAGGGATACAATGCATTGTGCATCTGTGGATTCAGCCTGGGAGCCACCTCCGCATTGCCAGGGAAGGCAGTGATACCCCACGAGGTACTATTTGGGGGGCTCCTGGGGCTGCCAGGGTTTGCTTACAACAGAGCCCTGTGGGCAGTTCCAGCAGTTGGTCAAAATACTCACCTGCAATCCCGGCACAGCCCTCATCTGTAGCAGCTGTCGACTGTGGCCACAAAGTATTCATCATTAGAAAAAATTACCCTGTGTATATTTAGTACCCAGGAAGATTACGTGAGTCAGCGTGATGGCATCATTAACCCACAATGTCATCGTCTACTGCACCTACCCCTACCTAACGTATCCCTCCCAGTCCTGGACTTTGCTCTCGGGAATTTCTGTACCTCATACAGGTTGTTTGCCCATGCAATAAGGAAACAGCATTACAGTTTTTGGTTTCTTTCTTTTCCTTGTCTTTTAGCAGCCTCATGCAATGGGCTTAACAACAGGTTGGTTGTACCTAACGTGAAATATCCAGAAGTTCCATTCTGCTCTGCAACACGCAAGTGTAGTGGATCTGAACTGTGTTTGATACTCACTTACATGAGTACCAGGATAATAACCCAATGGATCTCACTGCCTAAACTATGGAAATGGAAAAAAAAACCCTCTCCTTTCTGCACGTATACAGCCATTTTCTGGCATGCCTAGATCCAGCTGTAAGCAATCCAAATATACTCTGTTATTAAAATCACTTTACCTAATAATGTATTTGTAGACTTAACACTTGTACCCAATGCAGTACTGAACAGCCTGCTTTGTTTCACGGGCGGGGTGTTTGGCAGAAGTTTGGCAGCTGCCTCCAGCTGTGGAGCTCTTTCTCTTACCAGGTGCAGATGGCAGCAAATCCCCTTCCTCCAAGCTAAAATGCAAATTCCAGCCCTTTCCAAGCTAGTGTGCTGGAGAGTAACTACACTCTTTTGTAATAAAACTTGAATATACTGCCAGGAGCATCCTCAGGAAAGGGCAGAGCGCATGGAAGAGGGAAAGGCAGAGGTGCATCCATCCTGTAGCAGATGGGGCAAGGAAAAAACTTGGGCACCAGTGTGAAATGATTAAAAATAATTGCAGTTAAGCAGGGATCATGGAGTTTTCCCTAGTTAGATTGAAAAAGGATTGAACATGCTTTAAGAGCATGTTGGTATGCAGTACTTTCATTTTCTGGTTTAAAATGAAAAACTGTAGCAGCAAGCAAAGTCTGCAAACATCTTCTTACCAGCTGGGAGAGGGGTGCTGGGTGCAGGATGTAGACAGGCCACTGTGGGCCCAAGGGTAAGGAGCAAGCTGGGGAGAGCACTGCTGAAATCTGTGAAGCAGTTCAGAGCCAACTTCTATCAATAGCTCTGTGATCAATATCCATGCTTGCATCAGGAAAAGAGCAGGCAGAAATGTACAGTCTTCACTGTATTTTGCTACGTGTTGCTTATTTGGGAGAAAAGCCCCTCACCCACTGTACTAACACAGTCCCTTTTCTTCACTGCCATCACGCACACACCACATTGTTTGTTAATTGCAGGATTGCTCACAAACAGGGAGTACTAAATTTAGGTTGAAGTGGTGTTTCTTTGTTTGAAAATAAAACAAACAAAGCAGAATAATTACAGGAGTCTTGAAAGTGAATACAACAAAAAAAGGCAAACAGAGGCAAAATAGCACTTTTGATCTGTAGAGCTTAAGCACCTCTGCTATCCACGTCAGGGTTAGTGCCTCCTCCCCGACAAAAGGAAAACAAAACCCTTGGGTCCACTCAAGGGTCCCTGGCAAAAGCAGGAAAACCTTCTGAGTTTCTTGCGTCTGTCGAGGCCATTGGAAATATCTGAGATGGGGAAGTCATTTTGAGACAGATTTTCTTCTCAGTGTCGTGCATTGTGAAGCATAATTCTCAATTTGCTTAAGTGCTCTCCATGCCAACTGAAAGCAGAGTGAATAAGAGCCAACCCTCAAATCCAACACCAAAAATCCATAACAGAGAAGGCTCATACAGTACATCCTCCAAGACCTCACCAGTCCTGATCGCTGGTCCTTACCCACTACCAAGACATGTTTTCTCCAGTTTCCACCTGGAGGTGGTTGGGATGCTGTGTAACACTCCAAGCTTTCCAGCAACTGCAGCAAAGGCCAATCACAACAGCACTCGATGTCGAGATTTTGGTAAGCTGCTTGACCCCAAATTTTATCCCCCAAATACAGCAAAACCCCAAATCATTTCTCATCTTCTCCCTGTAAACACAGAGGGAGCACAGCTTTGGGGGAGGAGTTGTGGAAAACAAGCACCCACTGCCCCTCTGACTGTTTTCCACATGCTCCTCTCACATGTCCCTCACCTTCCACAGCAGCTGAAGTGCTACCAGTGAAGGATGCCTACTGAAAAAGATGAGTTGGGAAGCACACAGCAAACCCCTGCCAATGACAGAAAAAAAAAAAAACACAAATAAGCTGCAGAGTGACAAGTGCATTTGAAGAAACAAAGGCAACAGCATTAAAACTCTTCCTTGCCCTCAAGTGACTAAGTAAACATCTGCATGGCTGTTAGGAGGTCAGGTGGGAATTTGCACACTTGCCATGAAGCAGCTACTCAGAGTCGCTGCAGAGTAAGGCAGCTGGAAACATTTCTTGTCTGAAATCCTGACTGGCTACAAATGTGCAGGGGAGGCAGGCGCTGAGGTGACCGGAGCTGCATGACCAGGAGTAGCACTGCCAGCCAAGGAAGCAGAGGATCTGCTGGATCTGGGTTAAAACTTGGTGAAATAATGTCCAGCTGTGAGGACCTGCTACTGCAGGGACTTGAAGTCAGGAGCCCTTTTCCCTGGGAGCTCAGAGATAGCAGCCCTCAGGAAACTGAGGTATGACCCCTCTCACATCACTGTCACCAGAAATTTAGGAAATAACAGCAGGTATGGGGCACATCCCACTGAATGCAGAGCATTGACAGTGCTGGATACCAGATCCTGCTCAGGATTCTCAGCTGATGCCCAGCTGATGGGTACAAGACTGAAGGCTGCAGTTTGGGGTTTGCTGTGGTTCAGCCTATAACAGAGTTTACTCTGTGCAAACTAAAACACCTGTGTTCCCCCACAGCCTCCTAGGACCAGACACTCCAGGTGCAACCCTGGAGTTCTTCATTTTGCTTGTGGACCATTTTTGGCCCACTCTGATTTTAAGTCTTCTAAAAATGTCTTCACTTACACATGCCTTTTAAATTTACTTATTAACTCTATCTTTTTACCAGCTACCAGGAGGCTATAGTCAAACCTCACACACAGCATTAGCTATTTGACCACATTTAAATCCTTATGGGACATGTGTGGTCTGGAAAACAAAAAATTAGGTTAATTGTTTGACCGGTTCAATGAAGCAGAGCAGCACTTCTGCAATCTAAACTCAGGCTTGCATTGTCTGACAGGCAGGGACGGTGGCTTTTTGTTTGCGTCACCTAGACAACTCTCCCTCAAACATCACTGACGTAGCCCTTTGACATCAGTGCAGGTGCTGTCTGTTCCCCTGTTTGCCTGTCACCACCCTCTCAACCTCAAGGGCAGGAGCTGGCAGGCTGCTCGTTGCCATCACTACATACTCATGCGTGGCAGGCATGACTCCCAGTCCTTAAACACCACCTCTGAGTCAGCAGTGACCCCACGAATAGTGCCTGGGAAAGGAGCACGTTGCACCCCTCACCGCACATCAGAGGTTCTGAGATGACTCACCAGCAGCATGAGCCAGAGCAGCTCCACTGGAGCCTTTTTTTGGGAGCAGTAGGGCCCTGCCCTCTCCTGCATACCCAGCTCCCGTGCTTGACTACGTAGGTTGTACAAAGTAATGAAGAAGAGACTGAAGTTGATGCACTGAGCACAGGTAGAGGATTCAGCCAGTGGGGCACATAGGCAATGGGATAGCTGCTGTTGAAATGGATGCACGTGCACCTACACACTACCCCTGTAGCAGAACATATAACAAAATGGAAAAGAAGCAGCGACAAAACAAGATAACTTGCCCTCAAACAGCAGTGATAGGCTTCTCCCTGATGCACACAAGCCCAGTGCTTCTGGCTGAATAACTTGGTGTGTAACCCTCCTAATAAAGTGGCCTGACCTCTCACTGGGACATACAAACCATCCAGTGCCAATTAGTTTAACCAATGGTAGCATTTTCGGTTTCTAATTAGAACATCCTTAAAAGGTTCTAAGAAGAACAAATAGTAGTAGGCACAGTCTACAGCTCCCAGGGTTGATAGAGATTTTGCAAACCTGGCATCTAGGCATTGCAAGGGGAGGATCCACTAAGGAATTACCTTGTATCAATTACAGGGTCAGCACAATGATTTATTACCATTTGCTTTCTACTCCTGATGTGCTTGACAATGACTTGATAGATATCTGAGGGAAGAAATCTTAATGCAGGCTACAGAAATAGTTTCAGATCTAGCTGGCTGGAGATAAGTTATCATTTGAACCCTCCGTTGTATACAAGTTTCTTAGCCACCTGCAATAAACTTTTTCTCCAACAATCTCTCTTTCTGGTTCACAGACCTTTTATTTAGGACTTTTGTTGCAGCACCAGTTAGCAGCTCCTGCCTGTTCATTTCTCTGCTCACTCCTAAATATGTCATGCAGTCAATACTGTGGGAAGGACTTCCTTCCATCCAGAGATGACTCTGCTTCTCTCTTCCTCTGCAGGATCCTGACCTTGCCTGTAGGGATGCAGACTTGGTGTGGTTTCTGCCACCAGTGAATTTTACATCATGGCAGCTTGAACTGCCTGGATAACTGACATGCTGTGTTTTCAATCAGTCAAAACCTTCATGCACCTCAAACTATGGGACATAGTTTGCTGGGAAGTACTGGAAGGAGCCTGCCTGGAGACTATTCTTGAACTCTCCATCCTAGGAAAAGATGATCTCTACTTCCTCTTGAGCACCAAGGGCTGCAAAGGCCTGTGTAGTATGAATGTCAAGCAGTTTTTCACACACTTAGAGTCCAAGGGAAACCTCCACTCCTCACTCTGCCCCAGAGAGCTGATGACACCCTGCTCTCCTGCTGGTGCCCTGCTACTCCTGTGAGGAAGACTCAAGGCTGCTGCTGTATGAACCCTCAGGCTGGCAGCAGGTGTGTTCGCTAGCCCAGCACCCCGAGTGCTGCGGCTGTACACCCAGCTGCGCTCGCATTTGAGCTCCCTTGGAGCTCTCGCCTTGTTCAAAGTTGCTCATTGCAGTGTGGGTGTTGCTCTGCATTTCCAGAGACTTGATTTTGTTTCCCAGGGCTCAGGGGAGCCCCAAGGACTGGCATTTTACTCGGTACACTGTGCTGCTCCCAGCCAGCTGGGCTTTGACAGACAAGCACTGGCAAATCTTGTGCTGCTACTGCTGCACAACCTGCTCCTGCTCTTCTCTATTATTATTACTACAGTAAATAACCAAAGACACCCTCATTTCTTTTATGTAGCTTTAGGCTACAGCTTCTCAGCCTTTCATCCTGATAGGCTGTGCTGACAGGTAGCCAGCAGCTGATGGCAGGTTGAGCTGCCCTTTAACTGAGTTGAAGATGCTGTTGGGCGCCATGAGTTTTGGAGGCCTTCAGAGGCTAAGCACAACTTGACACGGCTGATACTGTCCAGCTCCTGGCAGGCGGGGGGAGTTGGGCCATGGGCACCCCAAGAGGCAAAGCACACAGGGATGATTGGTTGAAGGAGGACAGTTATAAATCTCTGCAGTTGTCACTTCACACATCCCAGTGCTTCTTACCAGGGCTGGGAGGAACAGATCCATCCTGCTCCAGGGACCAGGGAGGAGTGAGGACCAAAGCAGCTGCTCCCTCCCAACACTGACCTGTGGTTCTTCTATTGCTGGTAAGCACCTGGCACCGTGCCTGGGAGGAACCACTGGAGTCCCATGTCTTGCTTGTCTCCTGGCTATGACTGCAATGGGGGAATTAAATGAGACAAGGAATCCTCTAAAGCCTTTATGTTGTGTTTTGTCCTCCTGTGTATTATTAATCACACATTCTGTGACAGGAGTTAGCATGCCAGATTGCTTTTTCAAATAATTATGCATGATAAGTTCCTTCAGCCAGCCCTCCGATGACTCACCGGCAGGTAAAGCTTTGAACAGGGAAACAAAATCCTCAGGCACGTTTCCATGGACTCTGCACAGCCACCAAACAAACATCAAGTCTAGCCTCTTTGTACTGCTGTCTGGCTGCTGAATCCCACATCAGATGCAACAAAAGGAGTTTCACGCAGAAGAAAGCTGTGGAAGACAGGCTTTGGAAAGTAGCAGGGATCTCAGTGATTTTGGTGTTATCTCCCATTCCCTGCTCTGCTTTGTTGCTCTGAGCCACCAAGTGTGCCAAAGTGACACACAGGAAGAAAACTGTCTTCTTCAAGATGGGGCAAAGCTTTACAGCTGGGTTTGAAGTGTAATGTTGCATACTAGGGATTTTCCTGCCAAACAAAGAGCATCATAAATGCTGGATTTCTTCCCCTCCACGTCTCTTCTCATTTGTGACCAAGGGCCCAGGAAGAAAGCCAAGGCACTGGTGAGTGCCAGCAGATCCCAGCTGTGCCACCGACACCAGGACCCAGGTGCCAGGGGCCAAGTAGTGGGAGCCAGATGCCAGAAGCTAGGGGCATGCATGGCTGCGCTTCCAAAGAAAAGTCATGTGTGACAGGGGAGCTCACACTCAAGCAGCCAGCCTTTTGTTTTCAGAGTATGACTTGGGAGCAGCAGGGTTAAATTGTACTTAAGCAGTAACCCACAGAGGAATGTCCCACCTAGAAACTTGACATCAGAGATGGTTTCACAGGAGCCTGAGCCATGATCTCTTTTTAAGCATCCTAATTTTTGCATAGCTGATGGATGTGATGCTTCACAGCAAAGCAGCTTCCCATCAGGAGGGACAGCAATATAAACTGTGGTGGCTGTTGGCAGCGGTCAAAAGATATTGAAGGTTCAGGCACCCAGAGCCAGCAGGTTGCATCCTGCCTCAGCCTCATGGAGCCTGATGGCCTCTCTCACCTTTCTCTTGTGGGGCTGATGCCACAATAGGATGAGGTCAGGGCCATGAAGCCCTAGCCCTACACCCCATGCCCAGAAACATCTCCTGGCTGCCCCGTGTCCCTGTTGCCCATCAGACCCCAGCTGCTTTTGGTAACACCTACCAGATGTTGAGTGCTGGAGGAAGTGGCCACTGTTTCCAGCAGCTGGAGCAGGAGGAGCTGCAGGTAGAATGTCAGATTTCCTTAGGAAACCAGGACAACAAATCACTAGGAAAATGAATGAGCCAAAGCAAGTTCTTCATTCAGTAAGAGTACGCAGGCACAGAATGAACACGGGGCCAAATCACCCCAGGCTGTTTGGGTGCATAAATCTCTTCTCATATTCATAGGAGCAAAGTGTCTGATGGATTTGAAAATCTGGGCTATGGTATATCTTGTTACAAGACCCCCATCCTCCCTTGATGTCCAGAAAAATACAGTGCAGAGACACGGGTGCAGGAGGATTAGGAGCAAATTGAGAGACAGGAGAGTTTGGGTAATATGTAGGACTTGGAAGAAAAGAAAAATGTGTTTAAATTTCTTTATTTTTTTTTCTGATATGGAAAACTGGATAATTGGAGAAGAAACATAGAAGAAACATTCCTGTAAATCAGTTTTGCTCATAGTGAACACTGAGGCAAGGTGAGAGAGAAGTTTACATGATAATTACCTCTGCTATACTCAGCTCTTCAAAACATTTGCTAGAAATAAAGTATTTCAAAGGAAGGTATTTTCTTTCTAAAATGAGCTTCAATACTCTCAGCCTAATTTAATGCTGGTCTTGTCTGCCCTGTTATGTTACTACACTGCAGAGAATATAGAGAAGGAGGACAAATGCTCATTTTTCAAGCCTTTGCTGTATTTTGTTAAGTTGCTATTGATGGTCCATTGCTGAGCCATAGGATACAGCCTTCTCTCTCATTGAAAAAGTCAGATAGATGGCTGCTTCTTATTTTCAGCCTTTTTTTTTTTCCTCAAGTTAGAAGTACATTAGTGGGCAAAACCTGTGTCAGTAATTGAGCTTGCAGCAATGACTTCTCTCATTGTGTCATGCATGTATCCATTAGTCCCTTCGCTGTGAGAAATGCATAAAACGTTATTCACTCTTAAAGAACTAGAATTACTAACTCTGATAAGTGGTATAACTCCAGGAATTATTTACGTTTTCCCAATTCTGAGGTTTATTTCATAAAACTTTTTTTTCCCTGCAGCATTTGAAACACCCAGAAATCTTCCATCTCTAGGTAGAAGAGTTCCCTGTCAGACCACCAGTGTCACATATTTATGTGCAACACCACCTGCCAGATGTGACATCTGTAGCACCAGAATCCACAAACCAGCTCTGTTCCTGAACACAGGTATTTCATCCGATTGCTTTGTCCTAGCATCTCCTTATCCCACGGCTTTGCCGTGCCCCTACCCACTTGACAGTGATCACCATCTCCCTCCATCTCCAGGCACTCTGGGAAAAAGTTTGGTGTCAACATGAGGTGCTGGCTCTCCTCCTCTCCCAAGAAATCCAGCTGTAAAGCAAGATCCTCAAGCTCTGCTGAGAAATGCTGTGTTGCATGGGAGGGTTAAAAGGGGTTCACTCCCTCCAACCGACTACACCACAGGCTTTTTGGATAAAAATCAGTCACCCTGTGGAGCTATATTGCAATATTTAAGTAGATGAGACTGTATTGCAGTGAAAGTCGTGCCTTCCCCAGGAAAGAATGGGAAAGTCATTCTTGTTACCATGGATACCATGTATTGGGAAATGAAAATGAAGCTGAGGCTGTACTTTCTGATATGGCTCCCTGAGCGTCCCCCCATGTCCTTGTGCACAGGAAAGGGACAAACAGGCCCTGCAGCATGAGGGGTCCTGTACCACAGCCTTGGCCACCCACTCCCAGGAGGATCACCATGGAAAAATCCACCTTTGTAGCTGAGTTCAACTGGAAACTTTGTGGATGCACCTTCTCCTCATTATGTGGAAACCTCGAGGGCTAGGAAGGCTGAGTAGCACAGGGCTCTTGGCTGTCTCCCCTCATGATTAAATCTGTCCAAGTACATGTTTTATATATGGCCTTGTCGAGCTGTTTGATCCAACAGGTTTTTATTTCATCTGTCTGCAAATGTCAGTATTATGTGGCATATTGAGAAAAGCACCCCACGGTAGGCATTAAAGAACATATAAGAATTTGTGGCAGTGTGTTAAGTAGTGATGTAAATCCCAGTCCATTTGGCCCTGTGTGACCCCTCATGGTGGCACAGGCTGTGGGGAATCGCATCTGCCGCTGCGTTGCCGTGGGCACCACCACCTGCCTTCACTTCACACCCTGGTGCTGCTGCTGCTGTTGCAGCAGGTAGAAAAGAGAGCAGGTGTGTCCCAGTGTGCTCACAGGTGTTGTGCAGACCAGCTCCGAGCTTCTCCTTCCACCAGAGACACAAAACCAGGTTTCCTACCTGCTGGAGACAGCTGGTGTCCAGCAGTCCTTGCTTTACATACCCCTGCACTTGCTCGTTTACTGTGTTTTCTTCCAGCTTCTCAGCACAACTCACACTTTCAAGGGGCCGTGCTGCCCTGGTGCTCTGGGCCGGGCTGCTCTCCGCTTTCTCCTTCCAGAAGATAAAGAGCATAGAGAAAATGCTCCATCCACATTGATCCAACCTCCATGCTGAAGGACGCAACAAAGAGGAGGTTGGCTATTTTATGCGTCAGGGTTCTCGTGTGGTCTCCATCTCAAAGGTATTTCTTGCAGCAGGGTAATGAGCCATTTCCCAAACTGACTTGCCTCCTTGTTTATCAATTCATCTCACGCAGGGGTGTTTGGTGGCCCAGAGAAGCCCGGGTTTCCATTGTGCCTGCTGTCAGTAAGCACAGAGCCAAACCTGCTGCTGCCCTGTGCTGACCAACACCGATGTGTTCTCAGTACTGCTGGGCCCCATTTGTGATTTTATTTGTAAAATAAAATTAGAAAAGAAGGGGTATATTCATGTTAAAGATGATAGATGCGACTGTGGACATTACTGGAGAATTTCAGTGGTCCTTGAAAGCTGCTGCTTTGTTAGGAGTAACTTTGATTGTCCTGGTGAATGGCAAGAAGCTTTGTGAGGAGGTCAGTAAGACCTGGCGGAGCTTGAGCCTTGATTGAAGCCAGAGTTTCTGCTCCAAGCTTGGAAGTTTGCCCTAGGGCTCTGAGATCTTAATGCTTCTGTCTGGGAGTCATCTGGGAAACAGGAAGCCCAGTGGGGACAGACCCACATTACTACCACCGTCCAGATCCACAATACCACTGCTTCACCGCAGTGTGGGACCTGGACCTGCAGGAGACGAAAATATTTGATGAACAGAAGCCAGTGCAAGGGAGGCAAACAGACGGTTAACTGAATATTCAAGATAGCATCAATATAAAGTGTGGCTTGCAGAGATTTTCGTTCAATATTATCTAGTGCAATTTAGTAATTGTATGTACACACATGCACGCAAGAAATACAAGGTGGTGGGATGCAAAGTTTGCCTGGCATGGGTTTCAACAGATGAGTTACTCACAGAGGGAAGAGGAGCAAGTAAGCTGCTCGGATCATCCCTCATGAGTGCCAATAAAATCTTTATACTGTGTCATTAAGCATTCACGATGCACCATCTGGACTGCAGAAAAGCTGATTTTGGAATGTATTAAACACAGCACTTTATGAACTCTGGTGCATTAGTTACCTAGTTACCCAGAGGGCAGTTTTGCAGGATTCCAGGAGAGATCCTGCAGATTTTCAGGATTCAGAGGGAAACGGTAAAGAACACACGGATGGAGCACTGCAAAACAAACTGCATCTGCAACTGTGTGCTTTGCAATTCCTCCGTCCTGGGCTCATGCAAAGTCCCTGAAGGCTCTGTCATGGGCTGGAAAGCCACAGATTGCCCTGTTCCCCGTGGATAAATGCTCCTTATCCAGACAAACACTGCAATAATTCTATTATTTTAATTTTTGTTACATTGAGCTGCTGTTGGCCCAGTTTCCCTGAGTGGGAGGGATGGAGATGGGGAGCGGCAGCTACTGAACACTGAATGACAGAGAGAAGGAAGAAGAGGAAGAGGAGGAGGAGGAAGTGTCCGGCAGGTTGATGGGTTTGGCTAAGCAGTTGGTGGCTCTTTGAACTGGTTTGGGGCTTGGCAGGCTCCGGTGTGTTGCTGGCTGCCGGCCAGCACTGTGGTTGGGGTTATTTATTCCTCCCCTGCCTTTGCAGTTGATCCCAATTCCCGTGTGTGCAGCCTCCACCGCCCCATTCCGGCACTGCCATTTGTCCTCAGCCAAAATTTGAGACGGGAAGGAGACTTCCCAGACAGGTGAGCAGCCTGTGTGAATTGGATGTATTCAAACCAGAAAAGATGCATATTTCTCTTTTCCTTCTGAGCACTAGGCAGCACTGTAAGGAGTAAAGTAGAACTTCTGGAAACAATTTTTCTCCCATATTTTGACAGTGCCCTGCTTGTGCTTCTCTCTGCAGCTGCTCAGCCCCATGCCCACAGGCAGGACTCTTCCAGCCCCTGCTCTGCTTTTGTAATCGGAAAAGCTCTTGTTAATCCACCCGATTTATCTCTGCTCTGGCCAGGTAGCCTAACGCCCTCATTAAGTCTTTGTCTGCAGCTGGTTTCAATATCTAAAGGCATTTGGCTGCTCTTTCTACTGGCTTAGACCCATGACCACCATGATGACCTGCAATTTTATGGGTCCTTCCTGGCTCAGCAATGGCCATTAACACCTTGCAGAGCTGTAACTGTGCACACAGCACTCATAGTCTTTTGGGAAAAAAAGAACCTGCCTGACAGTATGGAATGTATGTATAAAATTGCCATGCCTCCAGAGAAAAAGTGTTTATTTTCACATATTAAATTGCTTTACTTACCAATGACATTTTGAAGAATAGTTTCGTCTATGTGACTTTGGCAAACTATCTATATATTTTAATAGAAGCAGAAGCATTTTAATGAAGTGGGAATAGTTGTCCAGCTAAGATGTTATGCTTTTCTCTTTTTGCAACTTCTTTGCAACAGCGAGTTTGCCTTTTTACTTCAATACCTAAGGAAACAAAAATCCGCCTTTCAGTTGAGGAAGGCCTCGGATTTTTATCCAGTTCTGAGCTATCGTCTTGCACTGACTGTTCATCAGAAAGGCTCAGCACCTCTCTTTCACTTCAGAGACCTATTTTATCTTATAGGACTAGAAAAACTTCGCAAAGTGCTCGGTTGCTCTCACAGCCACAGGATGTATCCTCCTTGGAACGCTGGTGTGGGAATACAAGGGAGGTTTCCTTCCAAAAGCTGGGATGCTACAGTGAGATGAGTCTCTTGAGGGTGTGGCTATAGGTAAATATAAAAATAAACTCTCAAGAAAGATGGTTGCTCGAGGTGTGTAAGGAAGCAGCTTTAAGAGGCAATAAACTGTCTCCTACGAGATCAGCTCCCATCCTAGAGTTATGATTTACTCATGCATAAGTAAAAAAACACCTCCTCATGAGATGTAACATCAAGCTTCATCTGTGGATTCAGTCTTCACCTACACAGGCACGGGTCCCTTTGACTGGATCCAGAGCATAGGACAAGGATGTGCAGCCCACTGTCTCAGGCATATATAAATCTATGTCCAGGCTGGAGAGAGCTGGGGGCCAGTCCTGTAGCCAGGGCTGGTTGAGAACACCATGAGGGACTTCCAGCTCAACAAGTCAGAAATTTCATGACAGAATCCAGAGTTTGAGCAACCACCCCAGACTGTGAGATGTTCTTCAAGAAAGGAGGTGCAGCTTTTTAACAACAACAAAGATATCCCCAACTTTCCTCTTCCCTACACCCCCATAGGTCCCTCCAGCTCTTTTCTGCTTGCCTCAAAATACACTCATGCAGCCACTTGCTCCCTACCTAGCACCAGTCACAGCCCAACAGGAACAACTCTGTGATTTCCAGGCCTGAACATTTTCATAGATCTCACTGGTTCTTCCCCTGCTTTTCCCTTCCACTTGGAAAATGTGGAAAGAGAAGCAGCAGCGAGAAACTTTCAGTTAGCATTGTTAAAAAAAATACCCCAACAGGGATCATCAGCTGGAGAATGAGAGGATTCCTGCAGTCCTCTGAGGTGAGCAATTTTTGCATCAGTTTTCTCAATGGCAAATGATGCTAGTCCTCAGCCGGTGTGAGCAGAGGTGCAGGATCTCCCTACTCTGAAATTTGCTGGAGCCCATGGCTGTGGGATGCCTCACAGGCTCTTGTTCCTCAAGCCTGACAGTTGCAAAAAACATCCACCAGTTTGATAACCACACAAGAAAAAGTGAGGAGAGATCACAGAAGGTTTGCCCAAAAGGGAACCTACAAGGGAGCACAGGGAGCATTTTTCAAACGACTCTTGCTGTCTCTTTCCTGCACTGTCAAAAGATGGGAGAAAAATTGTTTCTAGAAGTTCTGCTTTTATTTATTTTGAAATGGTCTCCCTCCATCTTTTGCTGAGACAAGGTAGGTATAAACAGCTCTTTTTCAGATGATGCTTTCCAGTGACACTCAGGGACAATCTAACCTTGCCCAAACTGAAAAGGGCAGATCTGGGCTTGTCTGCACGAGGAACTGTGCTGCCTTAACTACATCAGTGCACTGAAAAGCATTCATGCTCCAAGCATGGACATGCTTCCGCCAGTGCAAAGGTGCCTGAATGCCAGGCTAACATACAGAAGGGGGAATAGCTACACTGAAATAAATTATGGCTGTGTTTTACGCCTCAGGTGGATGGAGGAGCCCTCAGCTTCTGCAATAACTGGAAAAACTTGTGAATACAAAGTGGATCAGAGACCTGGACCAGTTCACAGTGAGATCCCCACAGAGCAGCAGCCCTTAGCTCACCTCTGCCTTTGAACCTCTGTCAGAGGTGGCAGATGCAAAGCCACTATGCCTGGGCTCATACTGAGCTGCACCCTAAGAAGGACAGGCTGCCTCTCACCTTCACTTTGCTTTGTTTGCAGCCCTCCTCTGCTTTCATCTCCTGGGATCACAAGTATGTGGAAAGTAGATGACACAAGCCTTCAGGTTCAAGTAAATTACTTAGGAGATGCTGGAGCAGCAGCTGACCAAGGCTACAAGGTTCAGAAAATGACCTTGCAAATGGAGGTATGGAGATGGGTCAAAAGTTCCAGTATAGAAAATGATTCCCGAGTCTGTGGAGTGGGTTGTTTTTTTTTTTTTTTTCTGGATATGTAAATTCTGCCTAAGGAATGTGGAAGGTCTAGGGCAGAGCATTAGCACATTGTCAGTCTAATCACACAATGAAACCTGCCACAGCGCAGCCAGAATAACCATTTATGGAGCGAACCGAGGCTGAAAAAAAAAAGATGTTGTTTACAGCTTAGCGTCTCCTCTGTCTGAAAATCACCCAGAGAGAGGAAGGAACTGGGATTCATTTGCTTTAAATAAGAGCATGAAATAGGCATTTCTGTCTCCACTCAAGAGTATTTGGAATTTGACTCTTCCAACTCGCTGCAGCCACTGTTGGGAGATGAGCACATACGCTGCACCGTGCCCTGGGTGTCCCCCAAAATGGGTGCCAGCAGATGGGGAAAAAGCCCATGGGAATAGGATGCTGTCACAGTTATAGCAGTGGTGTACAGAAGGAGAGGGAAAACCACATTTCTAATGGATTATTTCATCAGGACTGGTGTATTAGTGACTAGATAAGGAATGCGAGTCCACCCTGCAGACAGCATTAGGAAGAGCGTGCACTGTGCAAGGAGCAGAGCCTGATTGTCATCTCAGTTTCCAGGGCTCTATAAATCCATGGACTCTCAGTCTAGGGTAGGATGGTGGCAGGGCTGCACCCATGCAGCTGTGCAGCTCCAGTGGCAGTGACACGCTGCCAGGCTGGATTTTATCTGGATCTTACTTGTTGTCTGAGCCTATATTTTAAAAATGGTCTATAATTTAATTCCTGCAAAACCATGAGCTAAATCAACGGTCAAAGCAATTGCCTCCCATTTGTTTTGGTTAGTTGAAAGGCAGCTGTACCTTTTCCCAACTACTAGAGCTAATGATGTTTAGCTCCTGTACGAAGAAATATTCCCCATTTCCCAAATGAATTGCACCCTTGGGCTAATTAACCCTCACATTTGAAAGGTAACTAATGATGATCACTGCAGAGTCAAAGGGAACACATAAAGGCAAAAAATATATAATTAGGATTAATATTGGTTGAGGCTTCCATGCCAGCCACAGTACCATGCCCTTCCCACAAAATCCCCGTATAGGTGTCCCTTTCTGCTATACATGTGTCTACAACAAGCCAAAATGGTTATTTCTCAGAAAGTTATTTACAGTTAACATGCTTATATGCATCCTTGAGGCTGCATCTACAGCAGGGCCCCAGCAGCCCTGTGGACCAGTGGTCCCAGGAGACTATTGCAAAAGACATGGAGGATCATGGCACTCTACAGGAGCACAGCAGTGCCCCAAAACATTCCACCACACCGAGACAAACTTTTGCCTGTCCCCCTGCTGCATAGCAGTCTGCACAATATAAAATGATTTATTGTTGCTTTTCACTGCTTTTAGACTGATGTAAATAGTCACTCGATAAATCTGACCCTGGCTTTATCTGCTTTCCTATTTGTTGTGTGGCCTGCCATGTCACTTCCCTTCCTTGTCATGGTGGCTGGAACATATTATTTCAAAAGTATTTTTCCTTAAGTGCTATTTTCAATGACACAGGCAACAGCAAGTGTGGTCTTGGGACCTTTCAGCCACAGTATCTGCTCTAACATACTGCACAGTTGCCAGATTGCCATCTTCCAGTCTGGTCACTCAGCAATAGAAACAAAGAATCACAGAATCGTTTCGGTTGGAAAAAATCTTTAGGATCACCAAGTCCAACCCTCCAGGAATGGTGACTCCATGACCTCTCTGGGCAGCTTCTTCCAGTGTCCAACAACCCTCTCAGTGAAAAAGTTCTTCCTAATCTTCACTCTAAATTTACCCTAGTGCAATCTGAGGCCACTTCCTCTTGACCAATCATTCAATTTCACCTAAGAAATGTGAGAAGGTTGTTATGGGCAGAGTACAGCCTCTATCTGTCTAACATCTCTGCTTCCCCATGTCAGTGCCACCAGACATGCAAGTCCATTTCCTCGATCCTTCTAGTTCCTGGTACATGCATGGTGTGTTGAGAAGACTACTGCTCACTGAAGGACATGGCAGCAAACTGATGTAGGACATCACCAGATGTCACTTTCTGTCCTCTCTACTGCTCTCCTTACTCTTTCTTTATTCCTCCAGGACCAGGCTGAAGAATGTCCACAGCCTTTGACACCAGGGAAAAGTTGTTCTGGGCATCTTCTGATATTATTTTCTACAATGATTGATACCAGCATCAAAATGTTTCCCCATTTTCCTCAGAATAGAGCAGGTTTACCCAAACAAGGTTATTCCAAAAGTCTGCAGAAGGGCAATGCTACCATCATATATAAAAAGAAGCACATTGCTGTGTGGGAAAGTACCAGCATAATGATGGAAGCTTTTTGAGCTGCCTCATATAACTCTTCAGTAGGGTTCTTAGGTTTGGCTAACTTTCTAAAGACTTTCCTACAGGGGACAATAGCAGGCTGTTTTGCTGGTTCAGTATGCCAGTATTTAACAAAAATCATGAAAAGCACTTCAACACAATCCACACAGGACTGAGTGCAGAACTGGGCATGATCCACACCTCCTTACTGAGACAGCGCAGCCGTCACCTGAGTAAGGCAAGAACACATGTGTGTGATGTGGGTCAGGAAGAAGTTGAACTATATGTGAGAAGAGATGACCTAAGAACTGGAGGTCGTGGTTGTTGCTTTGAGGCATGGGCAGGAACACTTCCAGCAGAAGCCCTTTAATGTGGTAGGAGACAGGAGCAGATCCAGGTCTCTCTCCGTTTCTGCTGAGGAAATGTTAGGGTAAGCACGAAACAGTAAAGACAATTAATTACAAAAAGTTAATTAACACTCTGGCTTCATTGGAGCTCTCTGGGAGCATCAAAGCAGCCACATGCTTCCTGCCCTGCCACCGTTCTTCCTTGGCAAGATGGCCTTTGCTGGCAACAGCAGACATGTCCATAAATGGCTTTGTCCTCAGACGTGCTTCCTGAGCTCAGAAAAGCATTGGCTGAAGTAAGCTTCTGGAAAGGCTCTCCCGGTCTATGGATGCTGCAGTGAGCTGGAGGCACAAGCCTTCCCCTTCCAGTCATGTGTGGACTCCCAGGTCATCTCTTCTGTGAGTGAGACAGAAAGGCTCTGCACATGGCAGCTTTCAAAAGCACTGTGCACGGCTGATTGCAAGGACAACCCCAAGCACAGCTCCAGAGAGCTGTGATATATGTGATCTATGAAACCCCCATAGGGACAGAAAGTATTTGAGAAGCAGAAAGCTAAAAGCCATTATCTATAACGCCTAATGCCTTTACTTAGGAGGCAGATTCCCTTCTTCCGATGCTATTAGCTTCCAGGTAATTCTGGGAGGATGAGACACCTTTTCACATGAGGTAATTAATCAGTGCCACACTCACATCCCTGCCTTCTCCTTGCCCAGGAGGAAATGCCACCTTGGACCAGAGGGTAGATTCTGTACTTATAACTAGAAGCCTGTTCTTCTTGAGCAAATGACTTTATTTTTTTTTCTGGTCTTGTTTCTGTCTTTAATGCTACCATTACATTAATGCAGAAACTAACTTTACTAGCCTTTTGTTGGCAAGAGGTAAGATGTGAGATACAGAAACACCGTAGAATTTGCAGGCTAGGTGGGGGGAGAGGTGATATTTGAGTTAAAGTTAATAAAGATGAGTAAAATGACTAAAAGGAGATGCCTGTAGCTGTGGCAGCTGTTAGGTGGGGGATTTTGAGCCATGATTGTTCTCTCAAAAGCTTCCACCTCTTCAGCTTTTGGTCTCCCCAATGAGTTCACTGGCAATGAAATTGTCTTAGGACACCTAACCCAAACACAGTATATGTAGTCAGAGGAAAAGCAGCTTTCCTTCAAGAGACCTAGATGTTTTGCTCTGGGGTTTCCATGGGTGATTTACTGTGTCTATATTCCTGTATCCTCTGCAGACTCTGCATTACACCATGGATAGACCATGGAGAAATATTTGCAGGGGTGAGATGTCCAGGCTGGGTCCTGTGTCATTCTCACCCTAGTGCATGGTCCTTGACCACAGGTTGTGGTGCACATGGCCGTGGCCAGAAGCATCTGCTTTTGGACCTAAGCAACAAATCTTAAAGTGCAAGTAATCCCCGTGAGACAAATGGAAAATGGCTGCAGGAAGACAGATAATTAACTAGCGCAGTGGTGGTTTTACATTAATAAGTAATAGCACATTAGCTGGTGGAGGAAGTCTCTTCTACTTTAATGGAATAATGTTGGTGTTTTAGTAGGTAGAAAGCCCCACTTGCCCAGGGAGGCTGCAGATGGAGGCTCCGGTCTCTTGCTTTCCCTCTGCTCAGAAGTTGTTTCTCCCTGAGCTCAGTGGGAAGATATCATGATGGTATGAAAACATGAACACTGCTGAGATTACACCCAGGAACTTGCACGCCTTTTTAGCTACACTGTGGCTGTAGTTTACTGAAAGAGAGAGTAGCACTGTGCTTGTGGGGGCCAAAACCTCACTAGCTCACTTCAGGGCTGCAAGTGAGGAAAGTGTGAGGAAACTGCCATTTAGCATCATCTGGCATCAGCAGTCCTGGATTTGACATGTAGCCCTGACAAAGCACTTGCCAGCACTGTGTGGCACAGTCACAACCAGCGTGGAGCACTTCTGGGGGATGTGTAGCCAAAACTACAACCAAAAGACGTTCTCCACAGCCTGTTTACTGGGATAAACACTTCCAGGTAGCCCAGTTGCCCACACTACTCTCTGTGAGGTTCATGTTTACGCCTATATCAGTGACATTTGACGAGATGCACATGAGGACACACATCAGACACTAGCTTCATCGTCTTAGCCCCAAGAAACCACTAGCAAAATAAACCCAATTTTAAATGTCTATCCATGGCCTAATTTCTAAGAGGAAAACTGCCCTTTTTCAGGCTAAAGGGCTTGGAAAATATGAAGGAGGATGGTCCTTTTTCATGGGACTCTAAGGATAATTCTAATTGGTATTTAATTATAACTAGAAGCAAAAGGCTAACTGAAAAATCATATGAATTTAGGTTGAAAAGTTACAGTGTGTGGCTTAACAATCTGGTTCCACTGACTTGCACTATCTCTTGGGAGAACAGTAAATACTAACACAAAAACCTTGTGGTTTAGTTCAATTTTATGTCTCAGACCAGACCACCATTTTTGATATTTGCATTTATAAAGTTTATATTTCCTTAAGCCAAACACCTAAAAATAAAGAGAAGACTAACAAAAATTTAGTAAAGCCAAGACTTTTAGGGGAAATAACTTTATTGAATGCTAAATTGTGTTATTGATGTTTCACCCACTGCTGGAAGAAGCTACAAAGGGGAGGCAGGAAAGAGTCGCTCTTTCCTCAGCTTACCTCCATGATATAACCAGGATTTGCCAAGGACAGACCTCACTTATGCAGATACACTTCTGTAATTCATATTACACCGTTTTGTCAGCTGAGGTTTATCCTCTCATGTCAGCATTTTGTGTTAGCTCACAGGTACTGCAGCACTCCTGGGGTCACTGTGCCGCACAGTGCAAGGAGGATGGGCAGAATCTTCTAAGGATAAATATTATTAAAAATACATCTGACCTGCAATCTCTGCATCCAGAGACGAATTCAAACTCACCAAAAGTTCAAGGATGCTCAGATCAGAGGTTTTGGTTCAGGCATGTCTCTGGAGACCTTAGAAACCCATTTACTCTGTCAAGAGAAAAACAGGAAGCAGACACCATGTCAGCCCCCGGGTCCTTTCCTCCAGCTGAGCTGGCATGGTTCGAGAGAGATTATTTTGGTTGCAGGCACAAACAGTAGGAACTTTGCTGTTTGGTTATGGCTTTGTCCATGGAGTATTAACACCCTGACAGGAGGCAGCACCTACTTGCAGGCTGTTTCCAAGTTGAGCTGATGGAAACAGAAGGACCAGTGTCGTCTCAGGCTTATTGGCACTGGGAGGTAGCTTGCTCGGAGCATCCTTTCTGTGCTGAGATTATCACCCGTGCTAAGCAAATGACCAAAGTTTTTTTTTAGGAGGAGAACTGAGTCTTGGTTTGTCCTATCGCTGTCTCCTTTGTCTTGGCTTACAGACAGCTTTCACATTCAGGTGGTTGGGGTTTATCAGCAGGAAAACACACAAAATAGTACAGCTTTTCAAAAGCGAATTTGTAAAATCCATATGTTTGTCAAAATTGCATGTGTAGTCTAGAAACCACAGCACACAAGTTGGGCAGCTAATCAGCAAAGCTATAATTGCAAACCCTTACATCAGACAGCTGAGTCATGAGATAAAGTGGGAGAATTGGGGATGAATAGCAAGAAAATCCACATTCTTGGCTTGGAGAGACGCAGAACATTTTTGGTTCCCTCCCTGGCTGCTGTCAAGGCTGTGCAAGTAAATAATCAGCGTGAATAATCTATGCATTTCATGTACACTACTTGCATAGAGCGGTCTTAATGTGAAGAGGGTTTAAGGGATTATGAGAAAGACTACTTGGAGCAGTTTCAAACAATTGTTAGGTATTAATGTCACATTTGCAAGTCCTGGTGTTTCCCTGATTTTAGCAGAACAACATTTTACACTTATTAAGGGTTTATCTTCTTGCTGTAGCTGTAAAATACCAGGGACAGATGCTAAATTGCAGGTAAATATGCTGCTGTGCTAGGGAACAGCCTTGTACCAGACATAATTGAGGCAAAGCCAGGAGGTTAAAAATTTCTTATTCACTCCTCTGCTTAACAAGGGCTGGTGAATACAATTAGGTAAAATCAAAGCTGATTCATGGGATACATATTGGCCAGAAGTAAATACATGCTGAATACGTTTTATAATAAGTAGTTCAACCAAGTCTAATTTCAGAATTGTTCACACCACAATGGTGTGCTTTTATTCTTGCTCTGCTTTTGAGATACCAGAGAGAAGGTTTAGTTCTTCTCCCACCCTCTCCAGATAATATGCCAGGCAATGCTCGTAATAACACATCTGCTAAATTTCCAGTGTGAACATCCTCACATAGGCAGAGCCCCACTTGTCTTATGGTTTCACAATATCAGGATTACATGGTTTGGATAACCCTTTTTCAAACGTGCAAATTTGAAGCAGTGGTTTCAACCATTATTCTGTGTAACTGAGCTGGTTGGTGGCCTGCACTCTCCTGACAAACGAGACGCAACCTACTTCAAGAAAATTGAAGCTTTGATAGGGTAAATAAGTTAAATCCTCTTCAAGGAACTTCAGATAGTGCTTAGTGGATGAGGGAAAGGCTGTATATGACTTCTACCTAGATTTTAGTAAAGTGTTTAACACCATTTCCCACCACATCCTCCTGGAAAAACTGGTTGCTCAAGGCCTGAGTGGACATACATACTCTTCACTGGTTAAAAACTGGCTCACAGCCCAGAGAGTTGTAGTGAATGGAGTTAAATCCAGTTGGCAGACGGTGGTGTTCCCCAGGGCTCAGTGCTGGGGCCTGTTCTGTTTAACATCTTTATCAATGAGCTGGAGGAGGAGACTGAGTGCAGCCTCAGTAAGTCTGCAGATGCCACCGAGCTGGGTAGGTTTGTAGAACTGCTTGAGGGCAGGAAGGCTCTTCAGAGGGACCTGGACAGTCGGTCCTTTCCTGATTGCTACAGCCGTTTGTCTCTTCTCAAGGCAGGCAGACTCCTCTCTGGTTCTCCCTGCTCCTCTGCAGGTCCCTCGACAGCGGAAGAAACTGGAGTTGTTTAGTCTGGAGAAGAGGAAGCTGAGGGGACACATGATCACTCTCTACAACTACCTGAAAGTAGATTCCAGTAGGGTGAGGGCTAGTGTCTTCTTTCAAGTAGCAAGTGATAAGGCAAGAGGAAATGGCCTCAAATTGTGCTAGGAAAGGCTTAGTTTTGATATTAAGAAAAATTTCTTCACCAAAGAGGTTGTCAAGCCTTGGAACAGGCTGCCCAGGGAAGTGGTTGAGTCTCCATCTCTGGAGATATCCAAAAACCCTGTAGATGTGGCACTTAGGGACGTAGCTTAGTGGTGGACTTGGCAGTGTTGGGTTAACAGTTAGACTCAATGACCTTAAAGGTCTTTTCCAACCTTTTCCAAAGGTCTTTTCTATGGTTTTATGAGACGTTTTTCAGGGTAAGTCCAGAATAACTTTTGGGTGTGATTTGATAAGCAGTGTAATGCAAGCACGGATTTAACTCCCATTTGTGTCTTAGTTAGCACTGCTTTGCTGGATCAGTGGAATTAATGACTGTAACTCCTCCAAAGGGCTTTTTTTTTGTAGATCACTTGGCTTTACAGCATAAGACAGAGAACAGCTTTCTCTGACGTTCTCCAGAAACTGGTGAGAGAGTGACCTGAGTTGAATGCAGCAATAAACCATCCCATGGCAAGCCAAAATTGCAAGTTTGGACACGTTTGGCTAATGGCCTTTGAGGCACAGCTTCATAGGACCTTCTGCCCTTTTCAATATGAAAGGCCTCTTCTGTCTCCTGCTAACAATGCTTGTGTCCATGATGCAGCTGTGATTTGAAAGTCCACACACACACACACACACGCACACACACACATATTCCCATGCCCCAGGCAAGGGCTGGCATTGTAAGATGTGAATCCAAAGCAACCAGTGCAGCCACCTCCTGCAGAATGCTAAATCCCAAAGGGTTGTCCTGTGTTGTCCACCAAAATAAACCTTGCTGTGATTCTCTGATGTCTCATATGAGAGAAGCTCGCATCATGGCCTCTTCCTCAAGGTGTGTATTTGCTCCCTTTTGGATGCATTTCTTTTTCAAGGCATCAAAGCTAGGAAAAGCACGTAGAACTGATAGTCACCAGGGAGATTCCAACATATCACAGCTGTCAGTGCATGGGTGACATTTTAAGGCAGACTAATCCAGATCAGTGGCATCTCCTCCGCAAATCATTTTACCCCATAACTTTTATCGGGGAATGTAGCTTCATTCCTTTCAAGCTTATTTGCCAAGAATTCCTGAGAAAGGGTTGTGCTGCTGCAACATGCCTAGAAAGTCTTACATATGTTCACATTTGGAAATCAGTTCCCAAAGTATGGAAAACCGAGCCCAGGCTAGAATTGATTCTGAAATATGTTTAACAACTTTTTTTTTGAGAAGCAGCACAGCAGGGTCTTTACTTGACCCTTTTTACCCCATGCCTCAAGAATTTTTGATTATGGAACAGTTCTTTTTTTTCATTTCACAGGGGTTTTAAACTGCAAACCTCTTTCATTACTGAATGGACTGTGGTCTCCCACAGAGCTTGGATCTAAAATCTTTCCAGAGCAATTATGGAAACCTTGTGATATGGCTGTCAGCAGAATTATAGCCCAGACAAGCTTTCCAATATAGACTTTCACTCTCACTTCTTGGTGAACATTCTAGGCTGTTTTACTGTCACTTTATAGACATGTTCTTTCTAATTTTCCCTCATTGCACTCTAGTTGTTTGTGAACAGTTGGATTTAGCCTCACAGTAAAAGCCAAGAGCTGTGTATGATGTCCTCAGTTTCAGCAGATTACCTTGATTTTCACCACTAAAAAAGATCTGTCTCTCATTGTTGCAGTCCCTGCTTGCTCCCTGAGAATATATTAGTCCTTTCCTGAGCATTCTGACCTGTGATTTCAGGGTCCTGATTGCTTATGGGTGGAGGCTATCTTAATATTCACAAGCATACAGATAATTTCTGCATAAAAAACACAATTCATGTTTGTTCTTAAAAATGAAACTGTAAAATTGATGACATGTCACAGCTTTAAACTAGTATAAGACCACTGAAATCACTGAGGTTATCTGAATTTACAGCATGTGAAATGGGTCCATCCTTGCTTGGTCTAAAAAACTTCTCAGTTCAAGCAACAGGGCTTCTTTGGTTTTATTATCATGGAGCCAAATTTGCTTAATATATTAAGGAATTACATTGGCATGAAATGCAGGAATGAGTTAATGATGTTACAGAGGAGACAGTGCAAGTCCCATGGAGGTGACAAGCTGTGCTATGAGACTCCAAAGTGGACCAGGCCCAAGGAAGGGCTCTGAGGATGACTGGCTGACACAAGGAAAACAAGTTTGATGCAGCCCAGTAAATTGGGCAAAACATGGGGATGGTAGTGATCTTCACTAGTGCAGCAAAAATTAGAGACAAAGATGATGATGAAGCTAAGAGGTCACTTTCCTGGTCCTGCTGGCCACACTATTTCTGATACAGGCCAGGATGCCATTGGCCAGGGGCAGCCAGTTTGTCCAGGAGGATGCTGTGGGAGACTGTGCCAAAGGCCTTACTAAAGTCTTCTTGATGCAGCCCAGTAAATTGGGCAAAACATGGGGATGGTAGTGATCTTCACTAGTGCAGCAAAAATTAGAGACAAAGATGATGATGAAGCTAAGAGGTCACTTTCCTGGTCCTGCTGGCCACACTATTTCTGATACAGGCCAGGATGCCATTGGCCAGGGGCAGCCAGTTTGTCCAGGAGGATGCTGTGGNAAAGTCTTACATATGTTCACATTTGGAAATCAGTTCCCAAAGTATGGAAAACCGAGCCCAGGCTAGAATTGATTCTGAAATATGTTTAACAACTTTTTTTTTGAGAAGCAGCACAGCAGGGTCTTTACTTGACCCTTTTTACCCCATGCCTCAAGAATTTTTGATTATGGAACAGTTCTTTTTTTTCATTTCACAGGGGTTTTAAACTGCAAACCTCTTTCATTACTGAATGGACTGTGGTCTCCCACAGAGCTTGGATCTAAAATCTTTCCAGAGCAATTATGGAAACCTTGTGATATGGCTGTCAGCAGAATTATAGCCCAGACAAGCTTTCCAATATAGACTTTCACTCTCACTTCTTGGTGAACATTCTAGGCTGTTTTACTGTCACTTTATAGACATGTTCTTTCTAATTTTCCCTCATTGCACTCTAGTTGTTTGTGAACAGTTGGATTTAGCCTCACAGTAAAAGCCAAGAGCTGTGTATGATGTCCTCAGTTTCAGCAGATTACCTTGATTTTCACCACTAAAAAAGATCTGTCTCTCATTGTTGCAGTCCCTGCTTGCTCCCTGAGAATATATTAGTCCTTTCCTGAGCATTCTGACCTGTGATTTCAGGGTCCTGATTGCTTATGGGTGGAGGCTATCTTAATATTCACAAGCATACAGATAATTTCTGCATAAAAAACACAATTCATGTTTGTTCTTAAAAATGAAACTGTAAAATTGATGACATGTCACAGCTTTAAACTAGTATAAGACCACTGAAATCACTGAGGTTATCTGAATTTACAGCATGTGAAATGGGTCCATCCTTGCTTGGTCTAAAAAACTTCTCAGTTCAAGCAACAGGGCTTCTTTGGTTTTATTATCATGGAGCCAAATTTGCTTAATATATTAAGGAATTACATTGGCATGAAATGCAGGAATGAGTTAATGATGTTACAGAGGAGACAGTGCAAGTCCCATGGAGGTGACAAGCTGTGCTATGAGACTCCAAAGTGGACCAGGCCCAAGGAAGGGCTCTGAGGATGACTGGCTGACACAAGGAAAACAAGTTTGATGCAGCCCAGTAAATTGGGCAAAACATGGGGATGGTAGTGATCTTCACTAGTGCAGCAAAAATTAGAGACAAAGATGATGATGAAGCTAAGAGGTCACTTTCCTGGTCCTGCTGGCCACACTATTTCTGATACAGGCCAGGATGCCATTGGCCAGGGGCAGCCAGTTTGTCCAGGAGGATGCTGTGGGAGACTGTGCCAAAGGCCTTACTAAAGTCTTCGAAGACCATATCCACAGCCTTTCCCTTATCCACTAAGGAAGTCATCTTGTCATAGAAGAAGATAAAAGAAGAATAGAAGGAGATCATAGAAGGGCTTGTGTTGTAATGCCAGTGCCCTGCATCATCCATTTTCCACAAATCCACTTCCTTTTTCATTCATGTGGACCTGGGTAGGTACAGCTTTTTCATGACCAACCTCTTTTTTC
The DNA here is from genome assembly GCA_013401255.1 of Urocolius indicus. NCBI lineage: Eukaryota > Metazoa > Chordata > Aves > Coliiformes > Coliidae > Urocolius > Urocolius indicus. Next base: position 16,847 of record WBNH01003470.1, on the reverse strand, counting down.
CTCTAGATGTTCTGCTTTTTCATTTATTGCCATGAACTGTTACCAAAGTCTGAAGGTATGTATTAAACAGCCATTCACCTAACTGAGCCAGCAACAACAGATTTTTAGCATTTTCTCTTTCTTTACCTGAGAAAAGCCTCTTACTAGTCCCTCTTAAAGCACAGGGGAGATAAACTAAATGGAAGTTAAATCAATGTCAAGAAAACAAGCCTATACATAATGGAGTCCACAAAGTGGTCCTGGGGAGAGAGCAGCACTTATCTCATAGGTCAGGTAGAGCTTGTGTTTCAACATCAAGTTCTTAGCTGTAGCAAAACCAGCCCTCGTTTCCACTGAAGTGATTAGTAGCTATTCCCAATTGATAAGTACCTTATTAAAATGGGATGCTATTTAAATTATCTGCAGCAAAGCTCAAAGCACACAGATTTTCACACAATGAGAGCTTGGAAATAATTAGTATGTGTTTTTCTCTATTAACTACCTATAAAATTTGGATGTGTTATGAAGCATGTTTGCTCTCAACATGACACCAGTATCATCTGAAGCAGTTTTTAAATGGACTTTTGCAACTAACTGGGCAATCACTGTGATGAGACATTAGATGTTCATTAGCTGCCCATAAACAACTCACAATGGTATAGTGCCATGCTCTTACCAAGCATTATGTTAGCATACCAAGGGCAGAAAAGGCTTATTTCAACCTGTGTTTTAAGTACAAAAGCAAATGGCATTGCTTTACATTTCGTTCTGATGTAGGAAGTCTGGCTTGCAACTGAAAACAAGCAAGCAGAGAGATGCTGAATGGTACAGTGATGCTCCTGATGTATCACTCTGTCATTAACCAGGATGAGGAGCAGAGTTGACACAACTAGGAGAAGGCTCGTTCATTCTGAACCTGGTTATTTAGAGAGAATTGAGACAGAAGCTCTTACAATCATAGAATCCTTACCGTGTGAAAAGGCCTTTAAGATCTTCCTGGCCTCTCATGCCTTCCCTCCCTATAGTAAATGGGACACTAGGCTCCAGCCTGGACAGAAATGTCTTGGTCTCAGCTCATGTATTCTACCATTTGTGTAAATTTTTGTGCCACACAAAGCTATGACTGTAAAGGAGCTCCTCCTGGGACCTGGGAGGATGCTGAAGGGAGGCTGGTATGGTGAGCAAACCAGTCGGCTACCTGCAGGCCAGCAGCTGCATGAGGGCTTTAGGCAGGGAATCTTGCAGGCAGAGACAGGCACCATTTTCTCTTGTCTGAACATCTTCTCTTTCCTTCCTCTCTCCCTTCCTGAGACAGACAATATTAGGTAAAATGCCAGGGCCAGTTCTCTGCATGGGAGATTATTTCTGATTCACTTCTGCTTCCAGATTCCCATGTAAGTGACAGTCCTGGGTACTACCAGACTTCATTTTGTACAGGGTAGCTTAACTGCTAGGTTTTCATAGAATCATAGAATCACAGAATGGTAGGGGTTGGAAGAGATCTCTAAAGATGATCTAGTCCAACACTCCTGCTCCAGCAGGTCCATCTAGATCAGGTCACTCAGCAACAAGTCCAGGCAGGTTTTGAAAACCTCTAGAGAATGAAACTCCACACCTTCCCTGGGCAGCCTGTGCCAGGGCTCCCTCATCTGAACAGTAAAGAAGGGGTTTTTTAAGTTTAAATTGAACATTTTGTGTTCATCTTTTGTACATAAACCCTTGTTCTGTCACTTGAGACAACAGGAAAAAAGTGATGCCCCAACCTCCTGACATGCACCTTTTAGATATCTGTAAATATTGAGATCCCCCCTCTGTCTCCTCCAGGCTGAACAGCCCCAGATCCAGCAGCCTTTTCTCATAAGGAAGATGCTCCAGTCCCCTGATCATCTCGGTGGCCCTATGCTGGACTCTCTCCAGAAGTTCTCTGTCCCTCTGTCATGGTTTGACATGATAACCTTTTCTGGTAAGGGGGAAGGGGCTGTAAACCATAGGCCACAGGCCCCGCAGCCTTTCCTCCTCAGAGAGATGTTCCAGACCCCTCATCATCTTGGTGGCCCTGTACTGGACTCTCTCCAGCAGATTCCTGTCTCTCTTGGGCTGAGGACCCCAGAACTGGACACAGGACTCCAGATGAGACCTCACCAGGGCAGAGGAGAGGGAGAGCAGAACCTCCCTTGACCTGCTGGCCACACTCTTCTTGCATCCCAGGATGCCATTGGCCTTCTTGGCCACAAGGGCACATTGGTGGCTCATGGTTAGCTTATTATCAGCCAGGACTCTCGATCTCTCTCTGCAGAGCTGCTCTCCAGCATGATCTTCAACATGAAGGTATTGTTACCCAGTTCTAGAGAAAAAGTCTGGATTTTTAAGGGATCCATTTTTTTACTTAACCACACCCAATAATTAAGATTTTTCTTTAAACATGCTATAGGTTAGTCATTCAGAATAGTATTTCTGTTATGCCCAGCACCACTTAGACAAGATGAAGAAACCCTTCAGCAGCAATGCCACTGTAGGAAAACTAAAGAATAGATGCTTGTTACCAGCATTATTCAAAGATTAACACACACTAGAACATCCTGAGTTAAGTATAATCAGTCTAAACACAAGAGAGTGATTAGTGAGAATTATGACAACCAGAATACAAGTACATGTTAATCAACCTGCCTTCAAAAAATGTAAGGAAACCAAAATTAACTCTTAGGAATACATTTCATCATCAGGATCACTTTGAATTTCCTGCGGACTCAGAGATGAATGTGGCCAGGGTATGTTTCAAAGGCCAGACTAACATGGACTCCAAAACCACAAGCATGGTTCTGATGGCATTTAGTGCAGATGAGAAACCTGCTTGATGAATACAGAGGAGAAGAAACTTGCAGGCAAAACCCAATGTCTTCCTCAAGTGAACAACGCTCTTAGAGCAGCAGCATGTGCCTGTTTTCTGTCGATGTTATTTTTGGATGCAGCCGCCCTTCTCCCCTGGAACTGACTCACCTCAGCAGGAAAGCCTCTTCCCCTTCATGCAGTTGTCTGCGTTTTCCTTCAATGGCTCTTGATTTCCTTCTAGGGATGTGCATCGAACCTCTCTCACAAACAGTTTTAGAGCATGACCACTGTGACTGTTTCTACAGGGAGAAACCTGAGCCAAAGAAAACAATAAATGCTTGAACTTTGTCCCATTAATCAGATCCCAAAGAATAATTATAATGAATCTCGTAAACCCCAACAAATTAATTCCTTTTATCCTTACTTTCTGTACACGGAAGGTCAGGCATAGACAATTCAAATTATTTCCCCAAATTAATGCTGTGTGGCAGGGCCAGGACTAGATTTTAGATCTAGAGATTCATTGGCAGCCCAAGACGGAAAAGATGTTTTCAATCAACATCAGATCAAAAGCTAGTCTGAGATGTCCCTTCTCAGGGACATTACTTAGATTGTACCAGGAGATAAAGCAGGGCAGGAACCCTCTGAGCACAGAGGAGACAGAAACCTTTCTCTCAGAGACACTGTAGCTACTATTTTTCTGATGAAAATTTTCTGTTCTTTCATGTAAAAAAATGAAACCTGATGGTTCAGGAAGCAAGCAGGCACCACATTCCACAACCCAATGGGACCCTGCACCCCTAAAACAGAGCCCATTCAGAAGCTACAGGGACCTTTTGCAGAAGATCCCTCAAATTCCCACATAAACTGGTTTTAAAAATATGAGACAACTGGAAAAAAAAAAAAAAAACAAGCATCTTAGTAATCATTTTAAGTCTTTAAAAAATAAGGGGAGGGTAAGGGTGTCTCATTAGAGCTCAGCAGTCTGGTGGACCTGCAGATGCCCAGGAGTGTGAGCACAGAGGCAAACCCTGCTGGGAACAGGACAGTACTGTGGTACTCCAAGCTGGATTTTTTGGGGCCTTTTTTTTGTTTCTTTTCATGTCTGCTGAGCATCCTCTCAAGTGATGCATGAACTTCTTGTGCCTTGCAAAGGTTTACAGTGAACTGTCTTTTGATGAATGTTTCATTTTAGCGGATCCATCTCCCTCAGCCCCAGGCATGCTGAAGCATCCAAGAGGAAGGCCAAATCCTCAGCATCCTTCCTCCCTGAGCCATACCACTAGGTATCAACCTCCTGTGGCCAGAAAAGCCTTCCCTATTTGATCAGAAACCTTAACATCAACAAAAACTACAATTTCCTGGCTAAAAATCAGATACAAAATTTGTGTGTAGATGAGGCCTTGCAGAGTCATCTTATACTCTCTGCTGATCACGTTCCTCTGCCCACTTTCTCATCTGAAGTTTTAAATGGCTTAAATATGTGTTTGGTGCAGTCACTTTGTGGTTTAGAATAAATAGGAAGTAAGATTTGAGCAGCAGCAAGGTTGCCATAGCAATTGTTTGTTGGAGAACAGAAATCACAACAACAAAGCCCCAGAGAACATGTCACTGTGCCTCTACCTTTTGCATCACATCCACCTGGAATTTGGAGGGGACAGCTTGCACATGGAAGAAGAGGGCACCCTTGGCCTCCTTGCTGCCCTTCAGCGGGCTTTTTGGGGAAGCTGCCTGGAGGCATGGTTGAGGCAGCAGACACATGGGTACAGCCTGAAGTTTCACCAAGTCACACACGTGGGAACTTCGCACACACGTTAACTCACATATGAGTCATCAAGTGATACCATCATTAAACCAATGCAAGTGCTTACTTATAAATCATAGATGAATCATAGGGGATTAGTTTGACTCTTTAAACCACGGAGTACTAATCATATGTTTTGTCTCATATTAAAGCCTGCAAACACTTTGAAAACAAGCTGATCTCTGGTGTAGGAAGGTTATCTGCAGGGTGCTCTTGTGCTATTCAGCTGAACATTGACGGGCCACTACTTGGAGAAGGAGCTAAACAGAAAATAAATCTATGTGCAATATGGGAGATTTGCTTTCACTTACGTGAGAGTATCTCCGAGCACCAAACATCAGATACATCAGTACAGCAGTACTTGCACCGCTGTTATCTGAGTGAAGCAATGATAAGTTGACAGCATTTGTAGAGATTTTCACTTGTGGCTTCATGTTTGATGCTTTATGTATTTCATTTGCACCAGCCTTTCATGTCTGACATGCATTATTATTCTCATGTTTCAAAGGGAGTGAAAGGGACAGGGCCAGAATGTAAATGAGGGCCAAGGTGAGATAGACACAGCAGAGCTAGAAATAGATCTTGTTTCCAGGCTGTGTTTGACACAGACCTTGCCTAATAATATAAAGTCATGGTCGTTTTGCACCGATTACAGCAAACACTGCTGGCAGCTCCTAGATGCAAGGGTCACACCATGTCTCAGCATCAGCACTTCAGCAACAATGTTCAGAGTCATCCGTGAGACATATATATTCACATGTCAACATCATTGGCTCAGGAAATGATGTTTGCATAAACAGTTTAAAAATGCTGCCTGGAAAATCTTAACCACTGTAGGACAACCTTCTCTAAATCCATTAGCAAAGTGACCATTGTGCCTTAGGAAGAGGGATGGGATGGCAAAGCAGTATCTCACCAGTCACCAGGCCAGCAGCTAGCTATGCTAGGCACCAAACAGCACTTACACAATGGATCTGGCCTTTTCACTCACAGGCAAGACAGTTCAAACTAGCTCAGTGCTCCTAGAGGAAGGATCTAAAAGGTCACTAAATAACTGTGTCTGTGCTAGGCTATACTGAAGCATGAATGCCTTAAGTTCCACTCACAAAATACGTATGTGTGATGGCCTATCCAAACCAGGTCTGGTTACCCTCTTGGGACTAGTTGGCCCAGAATGATCTTTTCTCTTGAAATATTCGCCAGCCTTTCATCAGAAAGGGCTGATCCTGTCATGGAGCAGCAGGGTGGACTAGAAAGCATCCCGTGATCCCTTCCAGCTCTATTTTCTTGGGATCTTCGTTCTGAATAAAGTCAAATCCATAGCATCAGTTTTGATCCCTGCTTTGAACTATTAGAACTTGTGAAGGAGAATACTCTGCTCTGATACTTCTTCAAAGCAGAAAGTTTCCAGAGATCCAATTGTGTGAGGTATTCACCAAAAGTTGTATAAGAACACCAAGACTGCTTTCCTACAACAAACCAATGAGCTGTGCAATCTAGGACAGTGGTCAGTTATGCTAAATTCAGAGCGAGATGCAAAGTAGCACTTGGTGTAAATTCATTCCTAGCATATCACACAGTGCTGACCATGAAGGAATATCATTTACACTCAGAAAACAAACAAACAAAAAAGCTATAGGCTAATTCACATTTACTTGACCTACAGCTTTACATTTAACATGGCTTCCCCAGAACTGCCTCGTATTGGTAGTTGCTGAGCAGATTTTTCATATACAAAGATCTTGCTGTTTTAAACAAAAAAACAGCTTGTCATAAAAGAATGAAAATCTGAGACCTTATAGATATGACCAAGGCAGTTTCCAAGACAGGATATGCAAAGCTAAGACTGCACTTAAGATCTTGTATTAACTGAATGCTTCTCTTAGTGAAGGTTAAAGAGGGAATAACCACTTTGCCCTCAGAAAAGACAGGAGAAAGTTTTCAGGTGGGAATTTGTTTCATCTGCTTGGACCAACTCATGGGAAAACGTGGAGTGCTTAGCCCTGGCACTTTCCCCTAGGCTGTTCCTTGGCACAGTGTCTGCATTGTTCTCCCTGTAGGGAAAAATACTTCACCTGCTCACTGATACAAATCTTGATGGTTACCAGGTGCATGAAAAAGTGAAGGTCAGTGCAATAAATCCTACATGTTTGCCACTATTTGAAAACAAAACACCTCTCAGTCTGCAGAGCACACTTCTGAATAGTCTTCCTTTGCAGCTTGAAAGCACTAGGTGCACTTCACATCTTGTTACCTCAATACAGTGTCATCAGAAGAAGCTACCTGCTTTGAATAATATAATATAGAGGATCACAAACCATTCTATATGAGGAAATTCAGTTTGTTTCAAGCAAGCTCAGCTACCAAATCCACGTCCTTTCTGCTACAGACAGGTTCAATAGAAAATATTTATGTAATGTTACCCTTTGGAGGGTTTGAACTGCAGGTTTGGCTTTCTCACTGACTGTGCTTCAAACATACAAATGAAAGGGTTTTATTTTTCTATCTTCCTGGTTTTTTACTTTGGTCAAAGATCACTGCACTTGCCTGACAGCAAAGCCCAAGTCAGAGCACGTGCCATGTGTGCTCCCTCTCTGTCAGAGCTTGCACTGAACAACATAGTTTCAGAGATGTAAATCTGGACCTGATACCAGTCAAGCACCATTTCTAGAGCAAATCTCAAAAGCAATTTACAGATACGCTAAGCTAAGGAGCTACTAGTGTCTTAAAATACCAAGCAGAGTCTGGTCAGCTCATGGGTCAGTTCCGTCCTCTTGTTTTAATGCAGACATTTACCTGGAAAAAAAATGTTCTTTGTTTATGAAAGATCGTCTATCCCTCTGTGCACTCCTCCACTAAAATCTAGATTATCTCAGTATCAAATGCAGAATTAGTAGGCTAGATTAAGGAGATCAGAAAAAATACCTCAATTTTTTGAAGCATTCGGAGAAACAAGCCAACTGTAGAGAAAAACATAAGTTTATACTGTCTTAGCAGGGCTATTCTCTACTGGAAAGCTTTCTGGTTTGTCAGCAGTTGATTATGGATTTCATTTCATTTCTTAGCATCCCTCTTCAAGGTTATACATCCACTGTGACTCTTAAAAATCACTTTTTTTTTCCCCCCTAGCACTGTCAGAAGGACTACCAGTGACTGACACAAATTCTTGAGCAGGCCTAACTCTCTCCTGGATGGTAACCAGGCAGCATTGAAGAGAGAAACTAGGACAAAATCTGTGCAACATATGGTCCGTGAGATGACTTGCTTGGCCCTGCAGCTGGTGAGGGGGAGTGGGAGCTACACAGCCCCTCCAGAGGCCATGGGGAGCAGCCAAGTGGTCCCTCAGGCTGCAGGGACTCAAAGTCCGCCTCTTGGCCCACGGCAATGCACATACCATTTGGCTGGCAAAGCAGCACATATGTCCTTCTGGCCAGCAGTCAAGCCGGCTCCCTTTTCGTTTACCCAGCCCAGCGGAGAAGTGAGAAGTTAGATTGTCATTGGTGACATGGAGGGCTCCAGGAATGCACATTCAGGGTCAAGCAGGAGATGTGGGAGCTGTTGCAGAGGGTAAGGGATGTGGAGAGACCTGGGATCTCATGGAAAAGAGGGAAGGGAAATTGAGGACTAAATATCATGGTTGCAGGGAGTTGTCACCCAGCAGTGATACTTGGTGGTCTTTAAAAGCCAACACATGAGCTGGGCTGCCCTCGTCTGCCTCTCCAGGCTTCAGGAAGCCAGCTTCACCTCAGGGAGCACCTTTGCTGTTTGCATTTGTAAACACCAGACCTATTAAACAGCAGGGTGTGGATCAGCACAGCTTACTGGTGTCCTGTTTGGGTTGGGCAGTACTTATGCTTTCTGGTTTTTTCTTTTATTATGAGTGAGTTTTCTATTCCTCATGTTTGCAGGCAGAGTTTCCCAAATTTGCATAAGGCCCATCTAACCACGTAGCCTCAAGTTCTCATTTCATCATGGAATATAGTTAAAAGTGAAACCTTTCTCTTTCTGACATACACACTCCTCTTGTGTGCCACACAGAAGTTAGAAGTTGATATTCTCACATACATTTAAGCAGGCATATAGAAGGAAAGTGCAGGTGACACTGATTTCTGTAGCACCTTCCTTAGCTTCGACTGTGCTTGGGCTCCAGTTGTGCTTTGGCAGATCAGCTCTAGAGCAGAGAGCCCTTGACTCCATCAAGACTTGGTACAACTGTATATGCCCACTAGATTAGACTGCTAAAGCAGAAGCTTACCTATTAAATTATAGTCTCATTATAAGCAATAAATTAAGTCTCAACTAAGGAATAACCCAACATTCCCCATGGTAACAGTAGTCCTACAGGTTATCACCAAATGAAACTACTGGTATTCATTGCACTATCATATTGTTTAAAATAACATTGTTATTATCACAGGAAAAATATCATGACCACTTTCTGTGAGCAATGATGCTTTATTTACGTAGTAGTGTTCATTGGCAAATTTCTTTTGTCAGAGTGTGATGCTGGCAGGAACACAAGTGTTCTATAGGCAAATCGGATTTCATAAGCAAACACGATTCATTACCACCACCAGATAATGGAATTACCTATTCAAAGACATCTGAAGTCTTCACTATTCATTGAAGGTGAACTATTATGTTTATTAACAAGAGGTATTTGTATGAGGCAGCTTCTCCACAGTCTCAAGAGGGCATAAAGGCACTACAGTGTGCATCAGTCTATGTAAAGAAAATTAGACACATCCAGAGAAAATTAAAAGACTCAGCCTGTACAATTTTGTCTCTGAAGGGAAACACAGTGAGAAGTTGCTCTTCTCTCTATTGCTACTAGCAGGTCCTGAGAGGGGCTTGCACTGACACACAGTTTTCTGGGATAGGAGCAGTCATCCAAGGATGCACCCTCTTCACCCAGCTCCAAGCAGTCACAGAGAAAAAAAGAACAGCAACCTCGATGATAAAGGCTCTGTGACTGAGCTAATGTCACCTTACATCGGTGCTGGCACATGTCAGCAAGGGCATGGGTGCAGGTTGCACTGCCTGTTTCCATTGCTCTTCTGGGAGAACCCACAAGATCTCCCCAGCAGACCCATAAGCAGCACCATAATCAACCTCTGCTGATGAAATTTTCTCCTTCTCATTGTAAAACAGTGTGCTGTGCAGTACTGACAACGCTGGGAACTGGAGCAGACCTGCAGTTTTTCAGGCATCTGGCCTATCATTGGTCAAACACATACCTAGGAATCAGCCTGCAAGAGTTTAATGTACATTCAGTCTTCTTTGGCCAGGTACCCTTAGGTCAGGACAGGCTTTCAAGAATGAGGCCAGGAGTCCTCCAACAAGCAGGCACAAACCTCTCATGGTTATCTCTTTTTGTTCAAACAGTTAAATACCAAAACTTTTGAGGTCTCTGGCCTTGTACACTTTGCTATTTCATCACATGGTGCTGTTCTGCTACAGAAAGCGTGGCCTACGTAAGGCATGAGTAATATCCCACGTAGCTGACCTATTTATGTTCTCCTGTGTAGAGCAGACATGATGCATTTTCTCTCATACTCACTAACAATCCTCACTCTCCTTGGGTAAGTCTGAAAGCTAGTCACCTTATAAACCTTCTGAGAAGGAAAGGCTTTGCATGAGCAACTAATCATTAAAAGACAGAATAAAGCAAGGTGAGAATAGGCAGGCAGTACTCTTGGACATGGATGATTACCGGCAAAGTCCCACAGTTATCTATTCCAGTTGTCAGATCATATGAATCCTATGGATCATATGACNAATATCATGACCACTTTCTGTGAGCAATGATGCTTTATTTACGTAGTAGTGTTCATTGGCAAATTTCTTTTGTCAGAGTGTGATGCTGGCAGGAACACAAGTGTTCTATAGGCAAATCGGATTTCATAAGCAAACACGATTCATTACCACCACCAGATAATGGAATTACCTATTCAAAGACATCTGAAGTCTTCACTATTCATTGAAGGTGAACTATTATGTTTATTAACAAGAGGTATTTGTATGAGGCAGCTTCTCCACAGTCTCAAGAGGGCATAAAGGCACTACAGTGTGCATCAGTCTATGTAAAGAAAATTAGACACATCCAGAGAAAATTAAAAGACTCAGCCTGTACAATTTTGTCTCTGAAGGGAAACACAGTGAGAAGTTGCTCTTCTCTCTATTGCTACTAGCAGGTCCTGAGAGGGGCTTGCACTGACACACAGTTTTCTGGGATAGGAGCAGTCATCCAAGGATGCACCCTCTTCACCCAGCTCCAAGCAGTCACAGAGAAAAAAAGAACAGCAACCTCGATGATAAAGGCTCTGTGACTGAGCTAATGTCACCTTACATCGGTGCTGGCACATGTCAGCAAGGGCATGGGTGCAGGTTGCACTGCCTGTTTCCATTGCTCTTCTGGGAGAACCCACAAGATCTCCCCAGCAGACCCATAAGCAGCACCATAATCAACCTCTGCTGATGAAATTTTCTCCTTCTCATTGTAAAACAGTGTGCTGTGCAGTACTGACAACGCTGGGAACTGGAGCAGACCTGCAGTTTTTCAGGCATCTGGCCTATCATTGGTCAAACACATACCTAGGAATCAGCCTGCAAGAGTTTAATGTACATTCAGTCTTCTTTGGCCAGGTACCCTTAGGTCAGGACAGGCTTTCAAGAATGAGGCCAGGAGTCCTCCAACAAGCAGGCACAAACCTCTCATGGTTATCTCTTTTTGTTCAAACAGTTAAATACCAAAACTTTTGAGGTCTCTGGCCTTGTACACTTTGCTATTTCATCACATGGTGCTGTTCTGCTACAGAAAGCGTGGCCTACGTAAGGCATGAGTAATATCCCACGTAGCTGACCTATTTATGTTCTCCTGTGTAGAGCAGACATGATGCATTTTCTCTCATACTCACTAACAATCCTCACTCTCCTTGGGTAAGTCTGAAAGCTAGTCACCTTATAAACCTTCTGAGAAGGAAAGGCTTTGCATGAGCAACTAATCATTAAAAGACAGAATAAAGCAAGGTGAGAACAGGCAGGCAGTACTCTTGGACATGGATGATTACCGGCAAAGTCCCACAGTTATCTATTCCAGTTGTCAGATCATATGAATCCTATGGATCATATGACAACATCTTCATAAATGATCTGGAAAAATGAGAAACAGAGGTTGGTGGTGATATGAACTGATTCAGAGCAATAAAACCAAAACCTGACTGCACCAAGGTGCAGGACAATCTTGCAGTAGTAAGTGGCTGGATGATAAAAAGATAAGAGAAAGATGATACTGATGAATGTGAAATAATGCATAGTGGAAAGAGAACTGTAACTCCATGTATGCAGTAAGGGACTCTGGTCTGTTATCACTCAGGAAAGAGATCCTAGATAGATGTGTCAAACTGTCTACTCAAAGCTCAGAAGCAGTTTAAAAAAGGCTAATTTTAATATTAGGAAATATTAGAAAAGAAATTGAGAACAAACCAGAAAATATTAACACAGTGGTATGCCTGCATCCTAATGAAACATCTCTACAGTATATAGCATTGGCACCTCTTTCCAAAGTGACAGAGTAGTAGTAGAAAAGCCACAAAACAGGAGGCAAGGCTGATCTTCCTGTATAGAGATCAACCTGTCTGAGATAATCTTCAACCTAAGGAAGAAAGTATCATGAGGAATACATGTTGGGGTTTATAAAATCATGAAGGCACATGGCAAAGGCTAACAGGGAATAATGTTTCCATTTCTCATAATAAAAAATAAAGCTGAGGACCTCACCTTGTAAGACTTTTCTAATGGCAGATTTGAAAATGAGGTGTATTCATTGTGTCCTTAAACCACAGAACTTATGATTGTAGAATCATAGAATTGTTTTGGTTGGAAAAGACCTTTCAGATCATTGAGTCCAACTAATCTCCTCACACTGCCAAGCCCACCACTAAACCGTGTCCCTCAGCACCTCATCTATGTGTCTTTTAAATACCTCCAGAGATGAGGACTCCACTACCTCCCTGGGCAGCCTGTGACAGTGTCTAACAAACCTCTCAGTGAAGAATTTTTTTTCCTAATCTACAATCTAAACCTGCCCTGGTGCAACTTAAGGCCATTTCCTCTTGTCCTGTCTGGAGATCAGCCCCCACCTTGCTACAGCCTCCTTTCAGGTAGTTGTAGAGAATGATTTTTGTCTCCCCTCAGCCTCCTCTCCTCCAAAGTTAAACACCCCTAGCTGCCTCAGCTGCTCCTCATAAGAACTGGTGGATGCCACAGCTCCATGTGTTCATACAGTGAATGGAAAAAAAAATGAGGTAAGAGAGAATATATCAAGAATTATTAATCACAAAGATTTCATACTTGACTCAGACATTCCTTGACAAAGCCTCCTGGGGAAGTACTACATCTGTCATACTTCTGTGCCCTTCCCTAAGCATCCGCTACCAGTTACCTTAATTTTTCTGTGCTTTAACTTCTTTGTAGTTCTAAAAGTCATCTGCAGTCCTGTCAGAGGTGTGAAGATGCAGCAGTGAATCCTAGCAGAAACATTAATTTAAGCTCACAGAGGGCTAAATGACACCAGGGCATGCTAACCCAGGCCACAGAGGAATAGGTACTTCTTAAAACAGGATTTCTATGGTAACGGTGAAAAGTTATAATCTGCTTGTTTGTCTTGACACCTTTTGACCTGCAGCAGCCTATGGCCTACACAATGTGTATCTTCTGGACATGGGCAGAGACAATCTACTGACCAACCATCCAGTCGCAGCAGTGCAGAGTTGCTCCTAATGCTTTCTGTCTGGCAGGGATCTGAATAAAAACATTGGTAGTGTGTGATGTCTGTAATGTGCTTAATACAGTGGAGGATGAAACGAACAAAATTAGACAAAAAAAAGAACAGTATAAATCATTAACTATGAAGAAAATAACGACAAGCACTTTTTTGGTGTTGTCTTTTGATTTTTAAAGTATTTGAAATATTTGGAACACATTTGTTTAAGGGGGAAAAAGAGGTCTTTTTTGGTACTTGAATGATCTTTGTGGCTTCCTCTTGTATGTTCCTTCTCAGCCAAATTGCCACAGGACAGCCTCTGTGAGTTTGGCAATAACCAGCAAAATTCCTTTGGAGGGCTACTGTGCAAGCACTTTTTCATGGGCTTCCTTTAAGTCATGATGCCCAGATTGGTGCAAAAGTGAGTTCCGAGCCACAGTTCCTGGGACAGATCTCAGTTAACCCTTCCACTTGCCAGAGTTCATGTAAGGTGCACAACACGCATCTCGACAGAGGAGGGGCAGTCACTCAGACCTCTCAGGGTCTGAGAAAACAAGCCAGCTAGCCTTTACTTTCTGCAAGCACACACACTTCCCTGCCTACCTGCTAGCAGTTGAAGGCAGTTGCCAGTATAGACACTCCCTACAGAAACATGAAACATTTTATTCTGTATGGTGGAGAAACCAAACTGCTGCTGCTTCACCGGAGAATGGTGAGCAGGTGTTAGACATGATTTTGGAGCATCTGTAGTGTGTGAATGCAAGCTGTGCATTAAGTAAGCTTACTAAGTTTAAATGGAAGTGTTCAGCTAAGTACAGCCTGGATCTGAACAGAAACATGTTGAGCTTGGCTATTAACCTTGGGGGCTGTGCTCAGGAGAGTCATACCTAGATGAACAGGCTTAAATAAAGTTGCACGTTCAAGAAATATGAGAAACGTCAACTTGGACGGATTCCACTGATGACAAAACCTGTGTGGGCAGGTTACTGTGCTGGTGTGAAGCTGTGCAGTGTCCCCAAGGACACTCTTCTGTCCAATGGATGCTAGTGGCAACACTGTGTCACTACATGGGCACAGTTGAGATGCCCTTTAAATGTCAGTAAATAACTTAAGGAAGATATCAATTAGGTATTTACCTTGCCCCATTTTATGCCTTCTATGGCATCAAAATCCAGTGTTACAAGATGCAGGAAAATCTATCAAGAAAACGGAGCACTTAGAAGAAAAGTCATAGCTGGCAGGACAGATGACATTGAAAAGCTGAGACGTCCACTTTGCTGGTGCCATTAAATAAACCTCAGTGTCCAGAGCAGATTGCAAAATCTAGGAGAGGGCTGTCACAGTATCAAATTAAAAAACAGTGGGATAGCACTCCCTCAGTGACTGAAGGACAGTGAGTTGTGGTATTAGACAAAAAAAAAAAGTAAAAAAGCTGATAAAGGACAAGAGTAGAAATACATTTATGGAAGGTAAGACCTGCCAGATTGATTTCACTCTTTGTGGATGTTATGTGTTTGATTTATAACTGATAAAACAGGCTTTAGCAAGTTTTTTTGCTGAGCATCATATTGGCATTCTGAATTAAAATTATCAATATACAATATTAATAAAGCATTAAGTGGATTAAGAAGTGACTAATAAACAGCTCAAAAAGTACTTTCTTCATCAAACAGATTTGTTGCCTGTGGGATCCAAGGAAGATCAGCAGGAGCTTGGTACCTCTCCAAAATTTTTATCCATTTTATGTAAGAAATAAAATCACTGTTGGTAAAATTTCAAATGCAGCAAGTGTTGGAGAGGTGTCATGAGTTTGCGTGGAGCCGTTTCTGGTAATGATGAAGGGGCTGTAAAGATGGCTCCTGGAAGAAGTTGCTCAAAACTTACTCGGGCCCTAAGTCAGACCCACTTCTGGGGCTGAGACAATTGGGCACCTCTACAATAACTTTTTAAGAAGAGGCTGGAAGAGGAGGGTTCTTGTTCTTCCTTCTTTTCTGGCTGGTAGTGGTGGAAAGAGTTGGAGAGAAGCGACCACGCGGATCCCAAAGTCAGTGAGGGGAGAGAGAAGGTATGCTAGAGCAGAGATACCCCTGCATCCCATGGCGAAATGGCAGCTGTCCCCTTGCCACCTATGGAGAGGAGTGGTGGAACAAAGATTTATTGGCAGTTCTTAGAGAACTCCACACCAGGCATAGTGACTGTGTACAAAAGAGGCCATGAATTTGTGGGACAGAGGTGTTGCAGCAGGAGGTTGACTTCAGCAAGGCTTTTGACACCATCTCCCATAACATCCTCATCAGAAAGCTCAGGCAGTGTGGTTTGGATGAGTGGATAGNGGCAGAGAGGAACCTCATGAGGTTCAACAAGGACAAGTGCAGAGTTCTCTATCTGGGGAGGAACAACCCCATGCACCAGTACAGGCTGGGGATTGACCTGCTGGAGAGCAGCTCTGCAGGGAGAGACCTGGGACTGCTGGTTCACAATTAACTAACCATGAGCCAGCAATGTGCTGTACACATGTCACTTTCTAATTTATTTTTGGCTAATGAAATTTCTGAGAAGTGAATCAGATTGCTATTGACACTGAATCTAATGCATCTCCTTCTTTGTCACAGTCACTTTCTGAAATGAAGTTATAACAGTGCTGTAAAAGATACTTGATGTGACAGGCCTGGAAGATGAAATAGTTTGTTGATGTCAGTCTGTGGTAAAGGAAGCTGAGCCAAATTGCTCAAGAGCAACAAATTATAGAGATTTAGAGCACAGAACAATCTCAGCTACATCACCTTAATGTCCTTTTTAATGAAAACAAATTGTTTTGTGCTATGTAAAGTGGTGCCAGTGGGAGTTAGAAAATCCAAAATGACACAAGGGCATTGGTAGGATCTTCATCCAGTTCAGTGGAATCATGATGGAGTGAAAAACAAGAAGGAAACCAAGAATCTGTTCCCTACTAGATACTCTGTAGCCTCTGTTTAGATCCTGAACTAAGCCAAATACGAACAAATATTCTTATTACATTCATAATAGTAATGCTTATCATTTGACTTAATGTATCCATCAAACTTCAGTTAAATTTGCAGTTTCAATCGATATTTCCAAGTGTTTAGTCATTTTAACTACAGTGATATAATTACAATAGAAAAAAACAGCCCCTAAAATAAGTGGCTGTACCATGAAGATAAGTCTTTGACACAGTACAAGCATATCTTCATTCTGAAGAAGAGGAAAACTGAAGTCAATTGAATTCTTTTTTCTACCATACAGAATGGTGGAAATAGAAAGATGTACTGATATCCACAGAAGAGGCTTGACAGGACACCTTTGCCTGCAAAGATATTGGTTTGTTTATTCCAGGTCACATAATGAAGTGAGACTGAGTCCTTTCCTCCTTCCTTACCTTGACCACAGAGAAGAACTATCATTTTTCTATTGGGGGTGACTAAATTATAGTGCCACTCATAGAATCATAGA
>WBNH01003469.1:0-53298 GCA_013401255.1 Urocolius indicus | reverse complement strand
GGCGGACTTTGACTTGTTTAGGAATTACTAACTTGACTTGTTTAGCAGTGTCCCTTGAGAAACAGTCCTGAAGGGTAAAGAAGTCCAGGAAGGCTGGACATTCTTCAAGAAGGAAATCTTAAAGGCACAGGATCAAGCTGTCCCCTTGTGCAAGAAGATGAGCCAGCGGGACAGAAGACCATCGTGTCTGGAGAGGGAGCTTCTGCTGGAGCTCAGAAGGAAAAAAAGAATTTATGATCATTGAAAGAAAGTCAGGCAACCCAGGAGAACCACAAGGCATTGTGAGGTAACATAGGGAGAAAATTAGATGGGCCAAGGCTCAATTAAAACTTAAACTGGCCACTACTGTAAGAGATAGTAGAAAAAGCCCTACAAATGTATTAGCAGCAAAAGGAGGGCTAAAGGGAATCTTCACTCTTTAATGGAGGAAGAGGGATCTTAGTGAACAAGGATAAGGAAGAGGCACTTGATGCCTTCTTTGCCTCAGTCTTCAATAGTAAAACCAGTTGTTTTCTGGGCACCCATCCACCCGAGTCAGAAGACAGGAATCGGGGATGGAAAGAAAGCCTCATAGTACAAAGGGAAATGGTGTGTGACTTTCTGCTCCACCTTGACTCACACAAGTCAATGGGACTGGATGGAATCCACCCAAGGGTGCTGAAGGAGCTTGTAGAAGTGCTCACTGAGCCACTCTCCATCACCTACCCACAGACTTGGTTCACTGGAGAGGTTACAACAGACAGGAGGATGCAAATGTGACCCCCATCTATAAGAAGGGCTAGAAGGATGGTCCTGTGAACTACAGGCCTGTCAGCCTGACCTTGGTGCTGGGGAAGGTTATGGAACAGATTATCCAGAGTGCCATCATGAGGCACATATGGGACAACCAACACTTCAGGCCCAGTCAGCCTGGGTTTATTGGTCCTGTTTGACGAATCTGATCTCCTTCTATGACAACCTGCTTATCGATGAGGGAAAAGCTGTGGATGTGGTCTTCCTGGGCTTTAGTAAGGCACAGACTCCCAGAGCATCCTTCTGGAGAAACTGGCTGCCCATGGACCTACTCTGAGATAAGTGAAAAACTGTTTGGCTGACTGGGCTCAGAGAATAGTAGTGAGCAGAGTTAGATCCAGTTGGCTGTCAGTTACCAGTGGTGTTCCCCAGGTCTCAGTGCTGGGGCTTGTTTTGTTTAACATCTTTATCAATGATCTGGATAAGGAGGTTGAGTGCACACTGAGTAAATTTGCTGATGACACCAAGTTGGATGGATGTGTAGACCTGCTTGAGGGCAGGAAGGCTCTTCAGAGGGACCTGGACAGGCTGGACTGATGACCTGAGGCCAATCATATGAGTTTTCAACAAGGTCAAGCGCTGGATCCTGCACTTGAGCCACAACAACCCCAGGCAATGCTGCAGGCTTGGGGCAGCATGGCTGGAAAGCTACCCAGAGGAAAAGGACCTGGGGGTGTTAATCAGCAGCTGGCTGAATGTGAATCTACAGTGTGCCCAGGTGGCCAGGAAGGTCAATGGCATCCTGGCTTGTATCAGAAATAGTGTGACCTGCAGGGCCAAGTAAGTGATTGTCCCACTGTACTTGATGCTGGTGAGGATACCGTGTCCAGTTCTGAGCCCATCACTGCAAGAAGGACGCTGAGGTGCTGGAGCATGTCAGGAGATGGGCAACAAAGCTGGTGAAGGGTCTACAGAACAAGTCTGATGAGGAGTGGCTGAGGGAGGTGGGAATGTTTAGCTTGGAGGAGAATGAGAGAAGATATAATCACTCTCTACAAATACCTGAAGGGGAGTTTTTGTGAGGAAGGGTTTGATATTTTCTCTCCAGTAATGAATGGGCTCAAGTTGCACCAGAAGAGGTTTAGATTAGACATAATTTTAAACTTTTTCACTGAGAGAGTTATTAAGCATTAGAACAGGCTGCCCAGGGAGGTGGTGGAGTCACCTTCCCTAGAGATTTTCAAAAGACACGTAGAAGATGTGCTGAGGGATGTGGTTTTGTTTAGTGATGGGTCTGGCAGCATGATATTAGTGGTTGAACTCGATGATCTTAAAGGCCTTTTCCAACCATTATGATTCTCTGGTCTTCTGTGCATGGTATCTTCTTGCTTCCTACTGCTTGTCAATATGAGTGAGTTAATGTCGTGTTAGAAACCATTCTCAACATATAAGTGATTTATTGCTGAGTGCGGTCCATAAGCAGTATTCTTACCTGATGACACCTGATCTTTGGATATAGCAGCTGAGAATTTCTTTTTTGACTTCATTCAGAATATTCTATGAGACCATCTGTCTGGTGCACATCTGTTTAGTCCATCTTCAGTCGCCCCTTACTTTCAGAGCCAGCTCTAATCTAGTACTCCAACACCAGTAAAGTCTGTCTGATTTCTGATACTAGTCATAGGAAAGTTTCTGATAGAGAAAATATTTCAGTTGAAGTCAATGACTACTTACCACAGCCCCCCCAAATCCTTTGTTCTGCCATAAAAACCCTGTTCTGCTATGTTCTACCCTAGTTTTGTCTGCACCCTCAAAAGTTTTGCTAGATGTGTCCGAATACTGATACTGAAATCTCACCAGATATCAGTCTCTCTTTGGTTTAGTTAGTGTGCCAAGGTTGTCTTTGCCTGATGGATACCTCAAACGATTTTTAAGATTATATAGTCTTCACTGGCACCCCTTCTTTTTCAAAAGCTTCTTATGAAACATTATTTCAGAGTACTACAGAGAAACGTTGAAAAACAGATTATTTTTTTTTCAACTGTAGCCATTGCTGTTCTGATCTCCTTACCTTCTTCCAATAATCTCACTATAACTGCACTGCACAGGTTCCCAGGACAGTCTTCCTCCATACAGAAGAGTCAGTGTTCTATAGACAACCAAACTAGAATTCATTGACTGGCAACATAATCTTTACAGTTACTCAGGTCATATGTTAAGTGAACTTTTAGACCTTTCCACTTACATTTCTGGCCAAAAAAAAAAAAAACCAAACTAATTTCCAGAAGTTGCAGAAGTGTAGTCATTAAAATGTCTTGAAAAATTTTTGTCAAGCTTTTAAACTTGGTTTTGTTTGTTGTGCAATGATATGAGTGTTAAGATTTATTCAAGCTTCTGTGGATGAATACACTGGGTGGGAGAGGTACTATTATGCATCAGGCTTGTGACAGTTAATTTTGGGCTACTTAGTGATGCCAAGCCTGTGCAGTCTTAGTACTTAGTTGTATGTAGAATGAATGCAGTTGCACTGGACAAAGCAATGTTTCTTACCAAGGTGGAGGTCTGTGCTCTCCCTTTTTGCATATTAGCAAGGAATCATGGCTTAATGATGATCCTTAATTCTTGACAGATTCTGTTTCTTTCAGAAGTGGAAAAAATTCTATTTAGTATTTTTATAATGCAAAATTTGGCAAACTCTGCAGGCCTGCAGTTTGAGAAAGGATGATAAGTTTCTCTTGTGGCAATTAAGCCACTCTATATGTGAAAAAGTATTTAATATTCCATACAAAACTCAGTTTATGGTTACTCTATCAAGAGGGTGGAAATGCCATAGTTAACTCACATTGTGAATTTGCATTATGTCATGTTTCTTATGTTTCTTATGTTTCTTAATGTCATTGCATTGTTTTATTAAAACAACTGTATATAATTCAAAGTCTTAGAGTCGGACAGTTTCAGCATCTGTATGATTTTGAATTTATCTGCATAGTTTTTGACATAGTGAAATCTACTACTGTGCACATGTATAATTAATTATTGTATCCATATCCAAATACAGAAGTTAATTAATAAATCCAGAACAGCAGCAGCAGTAGTAGTAGTAGTAGTAGTAGTAGTACTAGTGGTGGCTATGTAAGCTAGGTTGTCAATAATAGTGTAGATGTGGCTTCCTTCACTAGTAGGGTATGGGCCAAACCTAGCCTGTGGGAGCCAGAAACATGGATAATTGCCTTTGCATGGGCATTCTTGAAGTGGAAACAGCAAAGGAACCACCATAATTTATTCTTCTCTCTTCTGGAGTCACTGCATGCTAGTATCTCCCGTTTTCCTACCAGTAGGGATTTGTGTTAGCTGGAACAGGTTTTAGAACAATATCCCAAGTAGCTTCAGTGTTGTGAAGGGGAGAGGGAGTGAATTAATGCCTGTATGTGTTTATATGTGTATGTGTGTACTCACGTGACGTGATATCTTGTCTCTGTTTGGCATTCATCTGTCTGCTGTGAAATTTATTGCACTAGAAGCCAAAAAAAAAAAGAGTGAGCAGGATATAGAAACAAACCATAAGTACTGATTAGTAGCATATTCTGATCTCAGACGTCTTTTCCTTTACATGAACTAAAAGAAAGAGAACAGAATTAAAGGAGAATACAGGAGACATGGGGACTTCTCACATATTATATGAGAAAGAATATTTGAATGTTTTCCTCAAGCACTCTGCCTTCAAAGTTACTGAAGTGCTCTTTTTTAAAGTTGATAGTATACGTTCATGTTGGGTTAATTTTTTAAGCCGTAGGCTTTAGATGTTTAGGAGTGGTGTATATTTGCTGGCTTGAAATATTCAGCAAGATAAATAAATTGCCATGATTTTGACAACAGGAAATATATTGCCATTGTTATGAAATAATTGAGAATTTACTACAACCTTTTTTTAGGTATTGTCCTTCCTGCAAAAATGATTCTAATGAAGTTGTAAAGGCTGGAGAAAAGCTCAAACAGAGTAAAAAGAAAGCAAAGATGCCATCTGCCAGTACTGAAAGCCAGAGAGACTGGGGCAAGGTATAGTGTATTTTAGAAATAGCTATTGCTCTTATTGTTCATGTATATGCTACATCTATAATTCTACTTACATATGCACTACACAAAATTCAGTACTGAGTTGCACAGACAATAAGACAATGTTTAATCTTGCCCACTATCTACTGGCAGTTAAAGCAGTGGAAGAATTGTTAAGGTGACTAGAGGTAAAACCAAACAAACAAAAAACCCAGCCCCTGATCACTCCCCCAAATCCATGAGCCCATATTAGTTAATTAACATTCCTTTTAACAATTGTTAACGTATTCTTTATAATGACTACCTATAGATATCTACATTAATTTGCAAATGGTCTTCAACATTACAATTCTAATTCATTTTGTCTGATATATTTTTAGGGCATGGCCTGTGTTGGTCGCACTAAGGAATGCACTATTGTTCCTTCAAATCATTATGGACCTATACCTGGTGTTCCTGTTGGGACAACCTGGAAATTCAGGGTTCAGGTATGTTGTTTCAGTACTAACTGTAGTTGAAGTAAGGAAGAATAATAAATGAGTTGGGCACTAAAATAAAGGTAGATTGATGGTTGCCATTTTCACCAGGACTGAATAAAGCAAACGCATTATGATCCTAATATTGGAAGTGACGCCAATAGTAGTATCAGTTTAAATACACTGATTTTACAGTACAATAAAAGTCTGTTGTCATTAGGATAAATACATTTCACCTGTTTAAATTCTAAGTGGGATACTTAGTAAATAAAATCAAGTATTTTCTGAAGCGTATTTCACCTGAACCGATATGCCACTTAGGAGATGTAGACTGTAGATTTCAAAAACATTAGATAGTAACACTGTAAACTGACCCCCTTTTGGTTTTTTTGGTCATACATGATAGATGTCCAGCTCCTCTTATAGGCTGATGAACAGTTTAAACCAGTGTAAGCCTGTATAGCTACTGGCATTAGCTGTCTATTCAGTCATCCTTCATTATTTCTTGCGCTATCTCATTTTTTGTTGCAAACTTTTCCTAGGCTCTGTGACAAAGTAGATTGGTAAAAAAAACTTAGATAAGAATAATCCCATCTGGGGTAGAAAGGGAGCTAATTTTCCCAGTCTGTTCCAAATTTTGGTGATATAAACACAACGCAAATATTCAGAGGGGCAGGAGAAAAGGCAGTACTGGCTTCATTTTGTGCTTGTATTGGCTTTTTTGGTGTTTTTAAAGTGTCCAGCAAACATACTTTTCCCCAACCTTATCCAAAAGCACTGATTTTTAGGTTATGTTTTAATTTTTAAAATTATTGGTTTTAGTTAGAGAAATAAATACTTTTTTATTTTTAAAATCAGATGATTATTTGTCTCTTACATGTATAAAGAGTTATAATTGAATGTTTTTTCATCATATTTGGAAGAATAGGAAAAGGGATTTTTAAACTTCTTGAGGAGGGCCAAGGTAAGAATCAAACGCCTCTTCTGATTTGTCTTCTGTACTTTTTATCACCTGCTTTCTCATGAGATGAAAACAGGTGTTTTACCATTCAATTGGCAGAAAGAAAGCTTAGCTGGCAATTTACCTCTGGTGGTGATGTTTTCCAGTTCTGTGTGAAGAATTCCTTATTTGGAAGGCCATGCAAGTTTTAATGTTGACATGGTTACCTGCAGACTGTTTCCCCTTAGCAAGTTTGTCAGTTTCTCTCCTTTCAAGAAATCACAGTGGAGCAGTCAAAATCTAACCTAATTGATCTTTTCTCACCTTGATGTCAATCATCAGCACTACTATCAATATGAGCCTTAGATGAAGCAAATTAAATCTGTGATGTCAATTTACACTATTCATAATACCAGGGATTTTATACAAAATTACTTGCTTACTAGGAAAAATCAGTTTTGAGCCAATGAGATATTTTCTTGACCTATATTGTGTTTGAAGAACTGTTTTGTGAAAGGAATTAATTAATTATCTTTTTAGTTGGCTTCCAGATTAAAGTCTCATAAGTAAGAAAAATTTCTAGAATCACTTATGGAAAATGAAGTTTTCTTTTCTCTGCTTTAACAGTAATTGAAATTACTTGTTCACTTTTTTGAATGGAATTCTCTTTGTAACATAAAAGCTAATAGTTTTCAGATCTTTCTAATGCTAGTAGGAAAAAAGAACAGAGTGTGCTGCATTTGCCAGAAAATGAAGCAAAAAAATTGCTAATTTATATGTATATGTGTGGACTAGACACCAAAAGACAATTACCATTGCTACATAACTATGTAATTTTGGGTACAGATTAAGAACTTCATTCTTTTTTCTTAAAAAGATTGAAATGTTTCATAGAAAGTGAAATTACACTTTTTCCTCATACGACTGATCTTTTGTATGATAAATTAGTTTGTCTCAGCAAATCTATAATCTATGAGAATTTAGAGACTGTAGCTCCTTTATTTCTGATTTGCATAGTGTTTTATGACATAAACTCTCTTTTCCCTAGAAGGAAATTGACTAAGTATTGCTTCGGAGAGAACATCTGAGGAGCTTTTTTTGCATGAATTACTTACCAGAGTTCATCTTTGGGGTGAATCATGTACCAGAAACCTAAATTTGAGAAAACTTGGAAGTGAAAGAAGGGAGGGAGGAGTGAAAGAAAGAACGTTTGACACAACAGGAAAGAAGAGTGCAATAGTGGAGCCTTTTTATTCAGCATACTAATAAATGGTCTGGAAAAATTAACAAATAGCTGATAAAGTTAGGTGAGAGCGCAAAGTTGTTGTGGATAGTAAACATGGGGTGGGGAACAGTTCTAAAGACATACTTTTTAATGGTCTTTCAGCTACTTATTCTTCTTGTTATTTAAGAAAGAGATCTAATGGCCAATTTTGAAAATACATCATCTTAATACATGCTAATGGTAAAATAAATAAAATGTTATTGTGAAAGGAAGAGTCAGGAAGCTAAAACATTATGAACAGCAATCATTATGATTAAAGGAATGGAATGATTTTCATTCAACTGGAAAGACTCTTCATTCTGGAAGAATTTTGAAAACATGTAGTGTAGATGGCTACAAAATTATATACACTATGGAAGAAAGTAACTGAAGACCAATGTACATACTTTGGTAGTGCAAAAAGGAGTCATCAAAATAAAAAGTCAGCTGTTCCCTTCAAAATGAATGAAAGCAGTACTAGTTCATACAATAAGTAGTACTAATGTAAATTCTTGGATACTGTGAATCCAAAAGTTTTAAGTGGTTTAGGAAGTCTGAGCCACAAGCACCTGGATGCTGAGAAAATTTTCAAGGAAGTACCATTGTTTCCTTACATCGTTTTCATACTGTGCACAGTTCTTGTCTAGCATTTCTAGCCAGCTGGACTTTTGGTCCGATGTATTCTATTATTATTACAAGACTAGAGAAAAATAACGTAAAGTTTCATGAAAGTTGCTTAAAAGTGTAGTTTGGGAAAAGGAGTTCAGGAGTGGGGGAGACAGAATAAGAGAAACAAGCAGTCAAGTTCCAAAGTATGAAAGTAGGAAGAAGGATCCTAATTGGTTTTCTGCTGGGAATCTTCGTCCTGTTGATAGTATTTTTGACGTCACATACAGAGAAAATGTGTAATTTACTATGTAGCCTCTTTTTATTCATAAAACTGGGGAGGTTAAATATAATTTGATAGTTTCAAATAACTGCTAAATAAATTTTTGTGGGAGAGATGTTCCAGCAGACTTTAAAGATATTGCCAGTTGTATGGTACAGTTGCAGCTCTCCGGTGGTCTGATTTCAGCTTAAGTTCCACATTCATTACCAAAGAGTTACCTTGGTTGGCAAACTAGTTTGATACGTGCGTTGTTGCAGTGGCTTCTTCTGTTTCTTTAGGCATTGTGATAATGCTCCTCTGTGTTGGTCACATTTACAGCTTTAACCTTAATAGTACCTGACATAATGATCTTTACACAGGTAACTGTGAGCTTCCTTAGTTAAAGATTGTGAAATGTTACCAAACTGTCAGTTCTTCACCTGCTTTGGAGTGTTCTAAATGGCTGTGCAAGTGTAGTAGTGAGTACACTTAAATACTGCTTATGGAAAGAATTGTGGAGAAGAAGAAAGTGTACCTTTATATCTTCCAGTGTCACCACTGTCCTACATTGTCCATATTTTTTAAGCTGTCCTTACTTCAGGCTTTTCTTCCTTAAAGTGGAATTCTCGCCTTTAATGGCAGTCTTGCATTTACTATGTACACAGACAATATTTTAAGCAGAAAGTTGATTGTTAAAAGTGATTATGGATAGCCGATTGTTCAAAAACGTGACAGAAACTGGCTTCTTTTTATGTTGCCAGGTGAGTGAAGCAGGTGTTCACAGACCACATGTGGGTGGAATCCATGGACGCAGCAATGATGGAGCTTATTCACTTGTATTAGCTGGAGGATTTGAAGATGAAGTGGTATGCCATTTATGAAAGCAATGGTTTTGCTGTTCTGATATATCAATGTTTATAGAGTTCTATTTGTTGTTGATCCTAAAACTAATGCTTCTGCAAACGTGATAGTGAAAAAAAGAACTACTACTGTTACCAAACTGAATAGTTTTTAGTACTTTGAGGAAAATACATAAGCAAGTCTTTCCTAAAGAATGCTTATGCTTATACTCAAGCAAAATTTGTCAGTTTCAGTTGAATTTTTACACTGTTTGGGGTAGTGAAGTTTCAGTATAATTTTATATATGTAATAAGACTGAATATACTCAGTCTGATTTCAATATTATTTAACATCTTTTAGGGTAATTAGATACAAAAACTGTTTTTTGTCGGCTGGTTAGGTCATGATTTTTGTTCCTCTCAAGACAGTTGCCTCTTCCTTTCTGTTTGTTGTGTTTCTAAGTATGTGATACATTTATTTTAATGAGGCAAGAATAAAAGGTACGTGTTACTTAATTCTTTGAAGGTTGGTCTCAACTCCTACTGATGACCACTTTCAGAATGTCTTATAAAAGTATCAATATCTTGTATTATGATTCCCAAAGGCCCTGGAAAAAAAAAATCTGCTTTGATGTTAACATCTAAGTAGAGCAACGAAGGACGTAACTGCATCTAACTTTCATATATTGATGTTGACAAACATTTATTTATTAATAGATTACTGTTTTCTGTAATTAAATAACGTTTATGCAGGGTACACCCCTTCCTGCAGTTCTGTTCTATCAGGTGTAATTCTGAATCGTGAATCAGGTGAAAGATAAAGCAGGAAGCAATCAATTTTTTTTTTTAAACATACCTGGCTGTTAATCACACGGAGAAAGGCACTGGAACATCTGATATAGCATCAGAATGTAGTGTATCCTTTGCCAACAGTACTTTCCCGCTGCTCCTGCTGCAGAGGATGGCCTTTGATGGAGTCTCTGTCTGTTTTTGAGCAAGTCATCTGAGGAGGTACTTAGTGTTGGGATACATTACCATGGCCTGAGAGTCAACTCCAACCCAAGCTCTAGGACCCCTAGCCAATGAATCCTAAGAACACCATTGCTCAGTAGTTCTGATATTGGGATGCAGATGGGTTTTCTTTCATTTTGCTAGTGATACAGATATCGCCTTGTTTCTCCTGCTGTAATTATCTGGTGAAAAATATTTAATAAACTTAATTATATCCTTCATATGTCTTCTCCACTTCACGCAAGTGATGTTGTGATCATGTGTTTTTGTGGACACCTAAATACTGTCATAGCCTAAATGACATATATCATTTTAAAGAGGCATAGCTGGGGAGAAATATTGCAGAAGGTATCCTAAAACTTTGTGTGAATGTCAGCTTTTTGGTAGTTCTCTTATCTAAGAATATAAGGGGATTTTTTTTTTTCTAAGTGCATTTTTGAGATTAGTTTTTCTTCAGTTCTTTTTTCATGTAGAAGATTTTATTTCCAGATTTTCTTCTGTTTCCCTTGGTTTTGGGAAGAAGGCTGAAATTAAACTCCTATAAGAATATTCACAGGAAAATAAAATTTTACACTTATAAGTACAATATCTCATTTGACAAAATAAACTTTTAATTAAAAGTTTAGATAACATTATTTTAACTATATGGGAACAGGAAGAGAAGTGACTTTTCTGCAACTTTATCAAGCTGGGCTGTTCTGGTTGTGCTAGAGTGCTCAGTAATGAGTTCTGTCAGTACAGAATCTACCCTCAAGACTGAGAAAGTAGTACAGTCATAGTTTACTAAATGAGCGTGGATGAAATTGTTTTGAATATGAAGCTTAACCTCATTCTTAATTGTATGCATATGAAATGTTTGCACATTAATCCTTCTCATAAATGTTTAATCTTGAATTTTAGTGACAAGTTACATGGCTTCCCTATTTAAGATACATTAGAACAATAGTTATCTTTAGTGTCTTGAAAATATTAATATTAACAGTCTCCTGATGATGTTCTTAATAGTAAACATAATAGGAATATTAGCTGAAGAAATTGACATGACTTTCAGAAATTTAAACCTTAGAATTATTTCAGAATTGACTAACATTTAAAAAGTAGCTGATGGACGTCAGTAGTGTTCATAATAAAAGTATTTTGAATTGTTTGTTCATCGAATCAAGCCGATAAAGAAATTTCACTTTTGTGCTGAAAAATTGCCCTCATATTTTGTGGTGGAGTTGTTATGTATCAAAGTTAAAACTGATGGTCGTTTTGAAAAGTTTCAAAATCTGTGTTTCTCCTGGGTTGAGGTGGTGCTGGAAATAAAGTTAATTGTGTGGTGTGCTTAGTTTCATCTGAACAAAGATTGTTTCTTCTTTAAGTGCTTTTGCATATAGGATCATATAGGAAATCTGTGAACTAAAGTTCAGAATCTCTTGGAGAACAATGTGTGCTTTGATCCTTCACATCCTCTTGAAAAAGATTCTGAGAGTATAAGAGAATAGCATCTCTAATGACTCAAAAAGGACTCCAGGCAAATATACTCTTTGTACAGGTTCACTGTTGTTTTATACCAAGCCCATTTGGTGTCTGGAACACTCACATTCACAAACCACTTTATGAAAGGGCTTGCTGTCCATTTTAAATGCTTTGTGTTTTTGCATTAATCTTGTGTGTGGGTAATTGTCATGGTTTGGCCCAGTTAGTACAGCAGCACCACGACAGTCTCTCGCTCAGTGCCCCCATTCACTTCCACCCTTGTTAGGGTGGCAGAGGCCCCAGCAAAATGGGAGTAAAAAGATAAGGGCAGGGAGGGCTCACTGCCAATTACGGCGCCGGGCAAAACAAACTCCAGTACTCGACTGAGAGAGGAAAGTAGAAAAGTTTATTCTACAAGAAACAGAATGGAATAAAAGCAAAAAGGGAGTAGGATGATGAGAAAAATTACAGCCAGCACTTTAAGATCTCCCTCCCCCATCCCTCCTTTCTTCCTGGGCCCAGCTCACTGCTACTGATATCTCTACCNGGCCTCTTCTGGGCACAGGTTTGATGAGCTGCTTTGTCGTGGGTTCCTTCCCTCAGTTACAGCTGTGGATATTGGGTCCCTCCTCCAGGACACAGCCTGCTCCGGCCATAGTGATAAAGAAGAAAATCACTGCCCCTGACTCGGGGTCTGTAGTGAATTTAATCGCTGCCCCTGGTCCAGAGTCAGCTTTATGAAAATGAGTCTCTGCCGCTGATGTGGAGTCTTTAAAGAAAATAAATCTCAGCTTCACCAGTTCTTTCCACACAATGCAGGGGAGTCTCTGCTCTGGTACATCTCCTCCTCTCTTTCATCACTGACCTTGGAGTCTGCTCGGTTGTTTCTCTCACTGTTCCTACTCCTTGCACCACCACCAGCCAGAAGAAGAAGAAGGACAGAAGAAGGAAGAAGCAGGAAGAAGATGGAAGAAAAAAACTCCTCTTCTGACTTCTTTTTAAAAAGTGATCATGGAGGTGTCTAATTGGCTCAGCCCCAGCAGTGGGTCTGGCTCAGAGCTGGGGAGAGTAACAAACAACTTCTTACAGGCCCCATCTTTGCAGCCCCATCCCCCTTACCAGAAAAGGCTGTCATGTCAAACCATGACAGTAATCGTTTCCAAGGTGTCAGTACAATTGTTATTCCAGTGGTTTGAAATAGTCCGATTGCAAATAAACCATGTCTAGCTCACTAGATTTGCCCACCTGTGTGATGAAGATATAATGTTTCAGAACCTCTGCTTAGTGTGCATTGCAGGGTGAAAACACTTTATCAGTTCCCCCAGTGCTAAAGGTGCAGTGCCAGTACTGCAGTGAGTTGCATACTTAAATGGCTTTAAATCCAAATCCAGTGGCAACAGGAGCCTCATGTCCAT
Source organism: Urocolius indicus (assembly GCA_013401255.1). Taxonomy (NCBI): domain Eukaryota; kingdom Metazoa; phylum Chordata; class Aves; order Coliiformes; family Coliidae; genus Urocolius; species Urocolius indicus. Next base: position 40,239 of record WBNH01003469.1, on the reverse strand, counting down.
GCTGAAGTGTTAAATATCCAAAGACTATTGTGACTGGAGTTTTGCCTAGATACTTGTAGATGACCTGCTGCTTCATTAACCAGTCTGCTGCATTTACCTGGGTCACCTGAATCCAGTGTGAGCCCTGATACAAAAGAGATGTACTATCCTACATAAATTTTCTGAACCATTATGCCATTCTGACCATGTTATCAAGGGAACAGCTTCTTTCTGATTTTTCACCTGTTTTGTGATACTGAGATTCCAACATGTAACAAGCTCATTACAGCCATTATACCGAAAGCCTTTCTATTGTGTTTTGATTATACAGCTGAAAAGCTGATGCTTGATGCCATGAAACTTGCTGTTTTCGAGAGACATCACTTTTCCAAGGTCCAAGCACCCTACTGGTTTGGGACCTGCTCAGAGCTCCAACAGAATGTGATAAAAATTTGCTGTCTCCCTATGCAATAGCTACCAAATATCTTCATTTTCACTCAGCTGTGTTATTTGTCCTCTCTTATTACTTCCAATACTAAAGACACACTTGACATTAAATGTGGAGCAGTGGTATTAAATACTTGCTTCTTACCAGCATGTCCATTTGCAAGACAGCTCCTGTTTTGCAACAGTCTCCTCTCCATCTTTTCTGTTACTCCACACTGTTACCTATCAGTCCATATGGAATGTTAGTTAATGCTAAAAAATAGCTCACATTATTTTTTTAATTTCATTGTCTCCTCCATACCTGGATAATATTTAGAATTACTTTCACATTCTGAAAAGCCTTCTCTTATTATACAAATGCTTTTTGCCATTTTTACTGCTAGTACTACGTCTGTCAAGGTACCTGTTTGCCTGTTTGTCACCTTCTTTCATAATGTGACATGGAATCTGTGTCTGTAGTGCTACTGTCTTTGCTTTTCCAAAGTTCATTTGGAGGTCTTTGCATATCTGTTTCTAAAGCACTGAGGAACCCATTTGACACAATGATAAAATGGATTAAAAAGTAGAAATCTATGTTGACAATGCTTAGCAAAGTACCATTTAGGGTTTTTTTTGGATGTCATGTTTTCCAAGAAACAATCAGTCTGGATTAGTGCTTTAGGTCAAAGACACAGGCCTGGGTTTTGTTTGTGAAGTCTTGACATACTGAAATACTTTCTTTCTGAAATTCATACATTTTTATTTCATTATTACATTAGTCATATTAGTGCAATATATGGACTAGCAATCTATTATCCTTATGAAAACCTGACAGATGAACACAGTTAGACTAATCTTTGTTGTGTCAAACCATGAGTTTCTTGCTGGACTTCATAGAATTTTTCACATCAACACTTATAAAAGTTATTTTTTAATATAATAAGCATTTATTTAAATACATGAAACAAAAGAAGGATCAAAGTGACAAATTCTAACTATATGTAGAGAGAGAAATGAATATCAAATATTAAGTGCATGTCTTTTAGACACACAAGATTTTCCTTGAGTTGCTTTAACTAGGATTACAGTAGGACAATTACATTACTCAAACAAATGACAGGATTTTTTGCCTCAGAAGAACAATCAATGATCTCCAACAGATAGTCAAAGATAATTATGCTTTTAAAATGTCTCAAGTAACAGTTTTATGTCCTAAATAATCTTTCACTATAGTAAAGTGTCTTTGGCCTGAAAAAGCTTTCTGTCTGTTTTGTCTTTGGTCAACCTGGTTTGAAAGTGAAACAGACTTTGAATGGAGCCAAAGCTAATGAATACAGGTTGACTAGCCTGAGTTGTTTACATGTTAATGTATAGTTTCAAGGTCTAGTAGTCTGCCATTTTATCAATGAATACAGAAAGGAACAAGAAAAACTGAGAAATTGGTGCACATAGAATAATTGTCTAGTACTTTCATCTGGGAGTTGTTTTTCAAATGTTGGCTTACTTCCATCACCAGTTAGCTACCTTCTTCTGTTTCCTGCTTTGAAGCTGCTTTGCTTTTCAGAGATTCAGATTGGCTAGCACTAAAACAGTTAAATGTTTTCATCTTACTGGAATATGCTGTGCAGTCATGGGCAGAAGACTTACAGTAAATTCAAGCTCTGCACTTAATCCAAGGGGTTTTTAATTTATATATATGTCATTTAGCCCCTTTTTATTTGGCACCTTTTGCTACAGTGCTAAATCATGACATTATCAAACATAAATCAAATAATTGGGCAGACAGACCGATTCTGTCAGCACATACCTGTGAGACTCTAATGGAGATGAATGGATCTGATTCAGTTTCAGGTATCCCTACTAGGGAAATAAAATCTTCTGAAATGTAATTATCTGATAGTTAATATTTGTCTTGGATTTAATAACTTCATTTTAAAAGGCTTAGTGTTTTTTTTATTTTGCTTTGTCATATTAATCAAAATCTTAGTGTTTGTCATGTTTTACTGAAGTGAAACTGTTGAATTGAGGGGTCGATGAACTGATGAAATTTTGAAGTTTCTTGTGTAAGAAAAGCCAATAAGACTTTTTTTTTTGTTTTGTTCATACTGGAGGCAGAAACCCATCTAGGAAATCTGTGTTCATAATGGCATCTTTTACTAACTCATAAATGCAATTTTTGTGTATATGTTGTAATCTAACTTGGAATAATAGCAGAGGTGTTCACAGAAAGTGGAAATAATTGAATGCTATCTTGAGATAGTTGTTATTTCAGCAACTTGAAGTAGCTAATGACCTTGTAAGCTACTGAATAAGAGCAACCCACAGAAATACTGTGGTGAAACACTTAGGTGGAATTCAGAGTGTTACTTTTTTAATTCTCCATTATCTCTTTGTTAGACTTACAACTGATTATGTAACAACACTGAAATAGTGGAGTATGATTTAATACAACCGACTATCTGCTTGTTTTATGTCTGAGGTTCACCAGCTTAAAGAACTAGAGTTTTGCCACACAGATACCTCAATATGATATACTGGATCAACGCTACTGTGACTGAAGTTTATTTACTCTATAATATGATCAAACTTTACAAACAGGACAGTTAAGAAATAACTTTATGGAGACAACATATATAAAAGACATACAGAAGGCATTAAGAGAAGACAGAATAAGAAAGGTCTTACTAGCTATTCAAAGTAAGTTTTGGTGCAATTAAGTTGAATTAAGCTGTGGAAAGCAGAAAACAAATGGCAAAATGACATATATTAAGGTAAGAAAATGGGGGAAAGTAGGAAGAAGTAAGAGAAGGAAAAAAAATGACTTTTAATAGCCTTTTTGACAGGTTTTTTTTCCTTCTTAAATAATAACATGTAGATGTCAGTAATTCCTTTTGCCACATTTTCTTAAGCTGTTGAATGCAGAATTTACAGCAGTTATCAGTATCTTAAGCTGTGCTTTCTCATGCTCTTGAGGAAAAAAAAAACTTTTCACCTTTAGCCATCACATACAAGCTATCACTTGAATATTGTTAGAGGTGGTTGGAAGATCCTGCATTGCTTATAGATAGCCTCAGAACTCAAAGCTATCAACAAAATGTTTTAATGAGTTATTACTCATCAAAAGATCTCAGATAATAAGCTGCATGAATATTCCTGGCTTACTTCACTTTCAAAGTAAAACACTATAACCATGATGCAAATAGGATCTGTAGGTCTCTCATGAAGTCTCCAGACTTACCAGTATTCCCATTTCACTTCTACTTGTCATGGCTGTATTTAGATCCACATTTATTCCACTCCAAGGACTCTGCGTGTGTGCATCACTTGCTCTTGCCATTCTAGACTTTCTCTCTTTATATGCACTTATGTATTCTCCTGAGCTTTCCTCCTATCTTTAGGAGCTGATCTCATATCAGAGGTTCAGATGTCCTTCCTATTTCTTGTCCAGATCAGTGCCTTGTATTGCAGGATTTCTGTCATTTTCCTCCAGTTCCAGGATCTGTGTGTCTTTGTTCTTTTTTTTTTTTTTTTTAATTAAATATCTAATGAGAAATAAGTGAGTGTAATTGTAGGAAGTAAAGCAGAAATGAGCCATCAATACTCAGAGTGCTGAAAGATGCTGTCATCTTGGAACAATTACATTCCATAATTCCATTTCTCCTCCATTTTCCTTCCCCTGGATTTCAAGTTTCACTCAATTCCATGTAGTTTTGCCTATTCATGCACAGAACATTATTTAACATCGTTAAATGGATAATAATTATGATCATTATTGAACGTGATGGATGTAACAATTATAATAATTATTATTGAACATAATTAAAGAGAAGCAAATGTAATTTATGAAGTGTGGAATCTGTTCTAAGAGGTGAGAATGTACACGAGGGCCTTATATCCATGTTATTTATCTCTTCAAGCACAATGTCTTCTGGTTACCCATGGTTAGAGAACCACTCAGTCCTTCTCTGAAAGCACTGGAAGTTTGATATTTTTAGACCTTTCACTTTTAATCTGTTTTTGATAGAAGTGTGTTCTAGTTGGTAATTGTGAATATTGTTGCCTTCTCACTTGTTTGGGTTTTGGCTTAAATCTGTAGCAATTGGTCTTTGATTTCTGTTTTTCTCTACTCAGTACTTTCTTCTCATGAAGTTTGTTCTACCTGTCTAGTTGTTGATAAACAAAACAGTTTGTCAAGAAACTATCTTGTGTAAATAGTTTTCTCCCTCTTGCTCACATATATACTGTTTTTGTCTTTCCTCATTTTTTTTGCATTCCTAAATATATGTTATTTCAATATTTGTCTCAACATTACATCCTTAAAAAAGAGGGAAAAATCACCTTCCTGTTTCAGTTTATTTCTGCTTGTATATCAAAAAACTGCCTTAGCAGTTTTCCCTTTACTGACATACCATGAATTTGTGTACATTTTCTTGTTTGTTACAAAACCTAAATTGTTCTGGGTTCATTGCTTTCCAAGATTCATTTTTCTGGTTGTATGAATTTGGCACAAGCTCCTTATTTAGTGTTAAAATGCATCCATATTGATTTCATAATTATCACAATCATCTTTGTATGATCTGCACATTTTGTTTGCTGTGATAGGTGCCGAAAAATTAAACATAGTTCAATTCAGTGATATTTTATACAAATCATTTTACAGCTTTTCTTAGTAAATGGTTCTTGTCTTGTCAGTCTTAAGTTCTTTTGAGGATGTACCATATATTATCCTCTTACAATGTCGTTCTGCTTCTGTTATTTTTAGAGGTTCATCGATCAGAGTAAATAAGACTGCTTTAAGAACAGATATACCAAAGTTTATACGTTATCTTTGTTATCTTTGTTAGGTTTTGAGTGTTTTTTAACTTCATAGCACAAGTTTGTTGTTATAGCTAGATAAATTTTGGATGAGAAATATTCCAATACCGCAGCTGAATATCTATTAGGTTTTCCCTACACAGAATAAAATAAACGTCATTTGTAGAAGTAATCTATGGCCTTATTAAACAAGCATTTATCTTTCTAACTTTTTCTGCTGTTGTCAATCATGAACTATCTCTAACAGTCTTGCACTGGATCTTTAATAATATCAGACTTTTAACAGTGGTAAGAAATTGATTGAATTTTAATACTGTGTACAAGTATATTCAGATTTTTGCTATAAAAATTCATATAAGCATTTTTTCCCTATTAAATGTTTACCTTCTAATATTGCTTCATGCTTTGTACAAAATTTGCATCTCCAAAGAGATATCATATTACATGTATTTGTAGAACTTCTAGAAATAGGTGAATTTTGAATAAGTAGTATGAATTTCTGTCACATATTTCCTAAATACAATAGTAATTCTGGCTTTGCTTTTATGTTTTGACTGTTTTTTGGTTCATGATAAAAGATTTTATCAAATTTCCTTCAATTTAAAGAACATTCTATGTAGCAAATATACTACAGAATGATATCAACTTACTAAATGTGAATCTAAACAAATTTAATCTCTTCCTGGTTCAGAGAAGCTGGGCTTATTATTGTGTTAAATTGACTACCTTGTATGTACGGCAGAGCTCTGTGTATTTATTAGCAGTTAGCCACTTGCACAAGCTGAAGTGATCTCTTCAATGTATTTATTCTGTTATTTTACATACATAATATTCTTGTAAACCAAATGAAAGCTCTAGAGCAAGCCACCACTTGCTACAGTGTATTCCCTTCCTCAACTTTATTGTTGTTTTAAACAGCTTTTTAAAAGACAATAAAATCCAATTTTTAAAGGCCAGCAATTTCTAAATAAGAATTTCATGGTGTTACATCCAGACCAGTAGCTTTGTACTGGCACAACTACTGTGAAAGAACAGTGATACTGAAACTGAAAATACATCTTTCCATACCTCAGATGACAGTTTTTCTCCAAGTGAAAAGAATAAATGAAGTTGCTGTGTTTTTTTCCAATTGAGTTTCTTTACTTTTGAGTGTTAAAATGAACAAAATCTTCTTCAACAGGATCGAGGGGATGAATTCACTTACACTGGCAGTGGAGGTAGAGATCTTTCTGGCAATAAAAGAATTGGAGAACATTCGTTTGATCAGACGTTAACACACATGAATAGGTAAGTTTTGGGAAAAAAAATCAAAAAGTATTCCAAAACAAAAAGATGAGTTGCAGATTTAAATTGAATGCTATATCTATTCACAGCTATACATGCTGCTGTTGTGAACAGTGATGCCTCTTGCAGCTAAGAGGCATTTTATCAAGCATTATATTTTATTGATTTAAAGAAACATGGACCTCAACGAAAAATATTACTGTATTGCTGATGCAGCACATAATCATGTCTCTGGTTGAAATTGTTCTACAGTTTCCTTGAGTGGGCTCTGTCTTAATTTATTAAGTTTGTAAAAACTTTTGAGTGGAATAAGTTTGTCAAAACTTTTGGGTAGAAGTTTTCTAGTCTAGGTTTTTCTTTTTAAAATTCTTCTTCAGCAACTAAATCAAACTTTAAGTAGTAAGAGAAATGTTAATTTTCCCATGTTGAAAGAAATCTTTCCTATTATGCTAGCCCTCTTTTCCATCATAGTTTTCTATGAAAAGCAAGGAATTAGGGTGTTACTTTATCAAAAGCATGTGCTTGACAAAGAAAACAGATGCCCAAAAGGTGAATTATACATCTGCTTAAAGTGTTTTTATGTCTGTTAAAAGCCTACCTGTATAAAGAGCTCTCCATACTTTGCTGCTTCTAAAAGCTTCATCTCTTATGTAGCTGACCAATTTAACACCTGTGAGGTACTGCAATTGACTAAGACCTTTTCTTTTCAAGATCTGCTTTGAGACATGTTCTGCTGCTGTCAATCAGAGCAGAGAGGGAGTCTATCTATTCTATTTCTTGTGGCTTTTCTGAGAAAGGGAGGCAAGGAGAGAGAAAGGGGATATGATATTAACAAGGAAAGAAAGAAGATGGAAGTAGGTTTAAGCAATGCATTTGCAAGCATATTTAATGAATAGAGCACACTTAGTTTGGCAAAGAGAATTAAAGGCTGAACTCCTTAGTCTCAGCATTTCTCTGCTCTTAGCAAATGAGAAATCCACTCTTAAATCTTGCCTTGTAGCTCTGCAGGGGTTAGTGCATGTGGAATATAACAAGCTGCTGCTCTAGGTTACTGATCTTGATACAAGTTTTCAAGCATTTTAATACTGAAGATTACAATTCCATGTACTTGAATCAGTATTGGGTTTGCTTCTCTAGGTATTTTTAAAGTTTTGGTTTTAGATAAGAAACATTTTAAAAGTCAGCACTGTATGCTTGTCTCTTATGGGTCTATACAATGTGGGTTTGATTTCTTCTGTTGTGAGATCCATGGTTTGCCTTGAGTTTGATTTTGAAGGTTTTTTTATTCCCTGGTCAAATCAGGCTGGGCAATCAATATGGCCATTTGGTCTAGTAGATATTCATACTGTCTAGCTACAAGATTCCAGAGTAGCGTCTTCATGTAGTGAGTGGATAAAGGAGTTTGCTTGTCCTTGAGTTGGCTACTAATGTTTAACTCCTACTGTAAGGCAACTTACATATTATGTGAGAGATTTCAGTTACTTAGAGGTTTTTTTGATAGTTAACTATGTGCTTTTCCTCTATAGTGTTTTGCATCATATTCATTACTTTTGTGTACACACTTAAAAAGACCTTGAAATCTCCAGTTAATGGGGAATAGTGATAGGAAAGATTTGCCTTTTTTTGTAAGTTTTTTATTTCTCTCGATATTTAGGAAGGAATTATTTATAAAAATGAAGAATATTAAATCTAAAAGGATTAGTTTGGTTTATTTAGCAACAGTAGCTCATTTTTCATCTGGAACCTTGACAATGGAATATTTTGTGTTGCTCTCTTTTTTCTTACCATTCATGATAACATAGAACTCATTGCTTCAATCAGTTTTGCAGTTCTTAAAGAATATGCTGAGAAGTTCTCTGTATCTTGATAAAGTACAATTAGAGAAAGGAAACAAATATTACTTGATTACATTAATTCTCAAAAAAATCTGTTGTATGAGGCAATATAGTTTATGAAGATTTCAAATCCTTTTCTAGGGCATTGGCCCTTAACTGTGATGCCCCACTGGATGACAAAAATGGAGCAGAGTCTAAGAATTGGAGAGCTGGTAAGCCAGTAAGAGTAGTGCGCAGTTCAAAAGGAAGACGAATCAGCAAGTATGCCCCAGAGGAAGGCAACAGATACGATGGCATTTACAAGGTATTCTGGTTTCTACTAAGTAGAACATAACATTTTTTTCTTCAGCTGTTTAAAAAAGCCTCATGTGTGTTATATGGCAAACTCTTCATTATCTCCTAAAAGAAATAATTATTTTTTCTTCTTGGTAGCTTTTTAGCCTTAGTTTATTCTGCAAAGAACTGAAATGAAGTTATTCAGAGCAGTTATACTAGAAAGTAATTCATAATAGGTTATATAAAGCTGAATATGTAAGCTACTAATATGTGCTTATTGAGTCATGTTCATTCCTGTAAATCAAATTATTTCCTCACTCTTTCCATCTATACCCCAGGTTTTTTGTGCATTATATGACTTGTCAGCATCTCAAATAAAAATGTGTGTCTTTTAAGAGTATCGTATTTATCAAAAATACAAAAAATTCACACGTGCGGGAAGAGCTGCTGTATAATAGTAATGTATAACAGTCTTCTTATTTCTTCTTGAGCAATTAAGGTATGTGTGTTTGGATTATGATAAAATAATGGTAGTAATTTTGTATTATTCTCTAGGTGGTGAAATATTGGCCAGAAATTGGAAAATGTGGGTTTTTAGTTTGGCGCTATCTTTTGAGGAGAGATGACATTGAGCCTGCACCTTGGACTTCAGAAGGAATGGAACGGTCAAAGAAACTGGGTCTGAGTGTACAGGTTTGAATCAGGACTCAGAGTTGGTTTTAGTTTCAGTTCCAGTAAAAGAATTTGAGATTTCAGCAACAGAAACCAATTAAAGTCCCCCTTTTTTTTTTGTACTTCACTGTAACAGGATTTAATGACAAAACCCACTACAGATTATCTACAGACTGTAAGAGTCCTGTAATACTGACACAGCAGAAGGAACAGTGGATGAAGCTGTCTGCCTTAGCAGTGAATTGCTTTGCATATATGGATTGGAAAATTATGAGTTCAAATCCAGTTTTGTGATCCTTTGACTGGAAAGAATTTCTGCAAACAGCTATTCTTATAACTGAGTCTGTCTGAGAAATGGAAAAATCCTGTGTATTTTTCTGTGTGTTTTTCTTTCCGTGTGACTGAGGAGTTTGTACAGATGATATTTTTCAGGCAAAGAAGTAAACTGACCCATGAGGACTTGGTCAATGCAGAATCCTTGAAAGGTGGAAAGATTTAACACACTGTTTTTTTTCCTCAGCAGGACAATGGTATATCTTACAGCACACCATCCTTTTCAGCTTTGCCTAACTGATTTGTACCATTGCAAGGGCATAGATATGGATATTTGGTTCCTTTTAATACAATCAAGGCTGGATTGGATTATTTGACTTGACTACCATTTCTGAACAATAGATACTAATTTTAATGTTTTCTCCATCACATAGGGTTGGAAAAATTATTTTGTGGTTATTTCAATATGTAGTCATAGGCTTTTAAAGTCATTTAGAAATTAGTCTTGTTAGTATTTGGGAATAGCTGTATGCCAGTGGCTTTGTTTTAAATCTATGCCTTTTTTATTTTAGTATCCAGAAGGTTATTTGGAAGCCATGGCTAGTAAGGAGAAGAAAGATAAGGTTAAAAAGCAAACTGTGAAACAGGAGCCAACCAACCAGAGTAACGGAAACCAGAAAAGGACAATTGATGATGGTATTTCTTTTTACTTTTTTGGCATTCATCAGCAAAGCCTGTCGTGTTACATTCCGTAAGCCATTAGCATGAGACCTTTTCAGAAGTGTGAAGTTATTTGGAATACTGACGTAAATTGTTAAGCACATGCTCTGTAATTAGGTAGTACTGTAGGGATCTTCTCCTATTTGCTACTGTTAAGGGTTTTTATTCTCTAAAGCTCTGTAGAAAAATAAAGTCTTCTGTGCAGCTGTGTGCTGCAGTCCAAAACAGTGCTGAACAGTATGACTTGGAGTAGGGATTTGATTGCTGCATTTTGTGAGTGTAATCCATGTTTTAGTCTCATAGAAAGCATTTTTCAGACTAACACTCTTGTTACTGTATCTGATGGTCATAACCTTAAGCAGGCATAGAGGAACCTACGAATACACCCAAAGCTATGAGGATGGGAGATGGAGGGAAAGGAGAGGCTTTCCAGCTGACACAAGAGCAGCAGTGGCTGATTAGAGAAGACTGTATGAACCAGAAACTGTGGGATGAAGTACTTGCTTCTCTTAAGGAAGGACCAGTATGTTTTCTGCATGCATAATTTTTAATGTTTACCTTTACTTTCAACGCTTAGAAGAAATCTTGGATGTCTTAAAACCTAATTTGCTGTTTAACTGTTGATGAATATAGATTATGTCTAGCATTATTTTTATTTGTAAGACTTTGATTTCAAGGAAGTAATCATAGAATCGTTCAAGTTGGACAAAACCTTAAAGATCATTGAGTCCAATCGTTACCCTAGCACTGCCATGTCGACCACTAAACCATGTTCCTAAGCACCACAATCTGCTATAGGTGCCTTGGTTTAGGCTTACATGGTAGGTATCTTTTCTTGCTTAAAAAACATTTTTAATATAGGAGCTGCTTTGAGGCTCTTTTTTTATTTAAATTTTTTGAAGGAGGCCTGTTTTCTCTGAAATTATAAATGTATTTTTGTGCTGTGCTGATGTGAGAAATCAGATATGAAGAAAGATTGCTTCAGTCACTACTTTTCATTTAGACGGAAAATAATTTTGTGACAGAAAAAACAGATGGCTTGCTGTTTTAAAAGAAGATAGAAGTACTCTCACCTTCAAATTAAGAAAATTAAGGAAATTAAAATATTTTCATCCAAATCTAGATTACCGCACTCTGTAGAGGAGGAACCTTGAGTAAGAAAGAAATATTTGCCTTTCTCTAAATGTCAAGAAAACAGCACGAATATCTCAAGATTGAAGAGAGTGTAGCCACTAGTATCAAAAAAGTCCACAGAAGGAATATCTTCTGAAATGTTATGTCTTTTGGGGATAATTAGTCTTACCAACATCAAATTCATAGTTATTTTAGCTGTTTTGCAGAAGAAATCAAGGCAATAAGAAAATAGCGTGATAAATCTCAACTCAAAAACCAAGCCATTGGTTGGAAAATGGATATCTAGTAATTGTAAAACATGGTTTAAAAATTGGATGGTTTGAGAATTACCAGTGGCTATTTACGGTGCTTCTTTAACAGAAAAGCATCATTTATAACTCCATGTTCTCCTACTTAGAGTACTAGTTTTGCTACAATACTGCCGCAGTTGTCTTTGTGTAGAAGCTGTGTTAAATAAAAAGAAATTTAACATAAATTGGGTATTTTAAAAATTATTACAGGGAACCCTATTTTGGTTACCCGTAGGTCTGCTTTTTTTAACTTTGCTCAGGCTTGTATTATTGAGATATCTGAGGATCACTGACATGCCAGAGATAAGCATGCTTGTGTGTAAAACACACAAATGTATCTTGAGATTCCTCAGAGATGTCTCTAGAAGATTTTTAAATCCAAGGAAGTTGATTTACACACTGCAGAGAGGGAAGGAGGCCTAAAGGGGAAAGCCATTAAGCTAGCCATAATCTGGGAGATGCAGAAGTGGCTTTCTTATCAGAAGAACATCCCTTGTCAGAGAAGCTGAGATCTTTCAGGGACATGCAGATTTCTAGCAGGAGTTACTAAACAGAATTACTAAATATTCTGACCTATGCTAAGAATCAGGCATGAGGGGCCCTCCAGTCTATTTCCTTTTGTTCGTAACAGTACTCACAGAAACAAGTAAGTAATCATTAAAATGTTAGTTCTCTGATTTGTGGAAAAGCAGAGAAGTTAAACCGTTATGAACCTCCTTCATGGTTACTTTTAGAAAGCTGCGCTCATGGATATGGAGGACTTGAGAACTTCTGGAAGTTCATTGTCTTTCTGTAATAAATGACATTTACGAGACCTGTAATAGAGTTTGTCTTTTTTATTCCTTTGCCCTACACTAGAATTTTCTGAAGAAACTGGAACAATCCTTTATGTGTGTCTGCTGCCAGGAGCTGGTTTACCAGCCAGTGACAACAGAGTGCCTCCACAACGTCTGTAAAGTAAGAATAAATGCAGTCTCCCTCTGGACTGTTTTCTTGGCTCTGAGACGTGACTCACCAAGGCCATATGCATTTTAGAAAGACAATAATTATTGCCTAACATTCTAAGCAAAACCATGCAACTTAGTTTGCATTCAGCAACTATTGTGTAACCTTAATTTTATGTAATACCGAATGGAAGTACATTTAGGATAGTTCCTGACAGAAATAATGAGTGAAGTTTTACTCATGCTGTCATTCCTTTCTGAATTGAATTCTGAATTGGCTTGGTCCAGGGGTTAGATGTTGGTATAATAACAGTAAATTGGTTTTACATAGTTAAGAAAGAAAATAAGATTTTGTAATTGTGTAAGAGTTGTTGAAAGGATGCTGGAAAAAGACAAATCTTTTTGGGCTTTTTCAGAGTAAGTTCTGTTATCTTGGTGTTAAAATTATTAGGAGGGCCACAGAAGTCGATTTAAAAATTGTGTATCATAAAATCTTGATAAGTTAGATATAATGTAGGCAGTTTGGGGTCCATTTTGTGCTAGTGTTAATTTTTGTAGTGTGGGTGGGTACAAAATCATGTGCTGATTGTGAATATTTGAACTGTGTTTGCCAGTGCCAGCAAGACTGTGGAAAGGGATTCAGACTGGTACCATGCTGGTACAGTCTCAGATAACACAAGTCCCCTGTTCAAGAAGATAGGTATCACTCCAGTAAAAATCACTGTGCCATCGACAGACAGCTTGCACCAACAGAATGATTATGGCTCCTTGAAAAACCTTAACAGTATTACAAAGGGGCTCATATTTTGAGATATGGCAGTAGGAAATCATGGAGAAGAGAAAGCTGAATGGCAACAAATGCAGAAAGCACAGAATGTTAAGATGTCCTTAAATGCTTGCAAATGCAAACTTACATCCAGTTAAAATTGTACAAAATACTTTGAGAGTAAGCTGCTATTGCTTTTCAGGCACAGATCTGCCCTGATAAATTTCTGATACTCATCTCACATGCTAAGTCAGCATTGATTGCATTATTCTACGTATGTCTTTAAGGCTTAACTGACTGTCATGTGATGAGGTAGTTGGACATTGTTACATAAACAATATACCTGGTATATTCATGTTCCTCTGGAAACAAAGGTCTGGAAAACTGTAGCCATCTAATAATGAAGCTAGAAGGAAGCTGCAGAGCTGGCTGTGATTAACAGGAAGGCACTAGTGGAAATAAAAGGGAAATCTCAGTAGCAATTTGTTCTAATTCCTCAATCTTTCACATCCCTGTGCAGAGCAGAGTTCCTTTGTTAGAACATTTTAGTCACAGAGGCAGAGGTAGGCAATAGAGAGCTTGATCATGACTTCCTTTTATCTGATAGCACAGCAGCTCGCACCTTTGGCTTATAGTGATACCTTAGTTTTTGCTGGTTAAGCTGTCAGCATAAACCGAAGTTCTCACGATTGACCTCTCTCTCTTTGTATGCCCTAGAGTTGTTTACAGCGCTCCTTCAGAGCTGAAGTCTTCACCTGCCCTGCCTGCCGCCATGACCTGGGGAAGGGCTACACCATGGCTCCCAACAAGATACTGCAGACGCTGCTGGACCAGTTCTTCCCTGGTTACAGTAAAGGACGATGATGGGCTCAGATCCTTCTGAACTTCTCCCAGTGACTTTAAAGACAGTGAAGGAGAATAAACAGGGGAAATCCAACAGTGGACCAGACAGCTTGATGGGACTTAATATATTGTTGCGTCGTGAAGCAGCTAACCCTCTTCCCCTCATAGCCATCTTTTTGGTGTAGCGAGAACTCTTAACTCTCAGCTGTCTTTTAACATCAAGGGTAGTTTTGGCCAGTAAACAAATAGTTTTTTTTTAAAAAAAAAGGAAAAAAAGAGAAAAGCCTCAGCTCTTACTGGCCCAGCTGATGCTTAAATTTTGATTTTTCTTGTTTGTTTGTTTTGTAACTACCTCAGGACAGAGGAAAATAAATTTTGGGGATCATAAAAAGTTAGTGAAGTTTTAGCTACACACTGCCTCCTGAATATTAGTTGTGCCTGGTCCATGTGGTTTTATTTACAAAAATAAAAAAAAAACCAAAACAAAACTCCACAAAAAAAAAAAAAAAAAGCAAAAAAAACCCAGAAACAGCACTTAAGCCAGCTGGATTAAAGAACAGCAAATTCTGTGGTGTGCATAATCCTTTTTTGTCTTTTTCTTCTATTATGCTGTATTTTTTTGCAAGAACAGGCTGATTTTTAGTCTATTTTTGTGAGCTTCATTGTGCTTTTCTTGTATCTTATGCAAGTTGACTACTAATGACTAATGAGAACAATATGAATGCATTGTTGCTGCATTAGTGTAAAGTGATCTGTGTTTTTTGCACTTAAAGAGGGTATTCAAGACACTCTAGTTGTGTAAAAAAATATTTCATATAAAAAAGCCACTTCTGTATTAGTTAAACTGTATGCTTTTAGTAGCTCTTGTATCAGTGGCAATTCAACTACACGGCATTGAAGGCAGTGCTAGCTTGGAGAGGGATCAAATTGCTTCATATTGTGATCTGAAATTTTATATACAATATATCCCCCTCCCCCAAATATACCTTATTAAATATTTTATGATTCAGAAAAAAAAATCTAATTTTGTTTTTCTATTATCCCCTTATTTAAATCATAATATTTTTATAGAATTTTTTTTTTCAGGTTACTAAATGCCTCTTTAGATGGGCTTCTAATTTTTCAGACATGAGGTTTTATATTCCTTAAATCATTTCTCAATTAAAAAAAAATTGGTAATTAAGGAAGAAAACCCAACAACCTGATGCTGATATTCATGGGCTCAGACACACTGTATAGCAGCAGCTGTCGTGTAGCTACTCTGAGCTCTACTGAGAATTTGAAGAAAGCTGGTTAGTGCTCAGTCCACGTAGTGGAGTTGGAGGCAGCCCTTCCTGTGCCCTGCTAGTGTGTATTGCTTGCTGGGAGCTGTGGGTGCACAGCAGTTCCTTACATTCACACTGCAAAGCAAAGGGTGTGTACAGCCGGAGGTGGAAGTATCTCTGCCGTTCTCAGTAATTCAAGGTCTTGCCTTACCCTGGTGTGGCAATGAACTGGTTGTTGAGATACACAGCGCACTGCTGTTTTTATGTGGCTTAATGGCTTATTCACTTCATCTGAAGTAAGTAATTTCTCTCTCACCCCACATTGTACTTAGGTACATCATGCTAGTACTCTCTCTCTAGTCACATATCCAAAAGAGAGCCATTGCTGAACACCATTGAAAGATTTAACTCCTTGCCTTTTTCTCTGCTTACTAGAATGAGGGCTCAGCCTCCATCCACTGGGTGAACTGGTGTTAGTGTTAAGCATACAGTTTAAAAAGAGCTGTAGACAGATTCTTACATGCTGTTGAACTTTTGTGTAGATCAGTATTTTATGGGGAAAACAGATGTAGTGTTACCTTTGTAACAAGCGCTGCATCTGTGCACTAAGCACATGAGATTTGTGGCTTTTTACTTGATAGTTGAGTGCTGTGAAATATTTTATACCTTGTAATGCTTTTTTTTTTCCATTTGATAGCTTTTACCAATGAATGGATGAGCTAAATTTTGTCACTTTGAGGTCAACAATGAGAACTTCTTTGTCTTAATACAACAAATCTGTAAACCAATCTTTCCAGTGGCAGACACAAGCAACATGAAACTGCATTTAATAAACATTCAAGTAGCTTGATGAGACTTTGGGGAGTTAGACTGGCATTGCAGAAGCACTGTCCTTTTCTTACTTAAGAAATCTGGTGATCTTTTCACAATTTTTTATGCCCTTAATACTGTATCAGTAGCTACTGAAAGACACTTTATTTAGTAATAGTTTCTAAAGAACAATTCTGGTTTACTTGATGATGGATATAGACATTTCAGGGCCTATGTACAGCTTTTCCCATCAAAACTTTTAACTGGCCTATCCTTCCTTTAATGAAATCCATTCCTGTCTCCTGTCACCTGCATTATCTTTGTGTAATTAAAGCCCCCAGTAAAGTCGTAGGGTAGGTAATGAAAAAGTTGCAGTCCTGAAACTTTCACTACAACTGTCGCAAAAGCACAGTGAACACTGGCCTCAGTGGTGTCACTTCAGAGAAAGCTGCCAGGCATGAATGTGCATGTAGACCTTCAAGGAGAAGTCGAGCAGTTGCTGGTTGCAAGATGCAAAAATGTGTGGTCCTTTCCCCAGTCCAGGTGTTACCCCAGTATCTGCTTCCTCCTTCACCGAAGTTCTGCGTTTTGTGGCTGAATAAGTTTCTCCTTACAGAGGCTCTCGCACCATATGCCAATGAATCTACCAAAACCTGCTCTCGGGTTCTTTTCAGATGTGCTTATAACACCAACAGTCTGTCTGTGTAAATGGTGAGGGGATTGCTTTTACATAAATGTGACCAGGAACAGATTAGATAATTTGTTTAAGGTCTGCATTCTGGCTACTGAGTAATTGACTATGGCATTGCGTGTAGCAGGAAAGCTCTGATCTCAGTATGTTGTTGATATTCTTGGAGGGCCAGAGCTACAGCTGTGAGCCAGTTTTTACTCGAGTCACAGACTTGCATGACAAAGCAAGGCAAGGTGGGTGCACTGTGTAAGCTGAAGCTGGTATCCAAAACAAGAGATCTGAGAAACAGTGGAAGAAGAGTTTTTTGTTGAACAATATCGGACTCACACTAAGCGGTTCACAATCTGTTAGCAAAGATGTTTCTTGCCTTCTCTGGAGTAAAAGGAGAGGATTAGATTCGAACTACAAGGAAAAAAATCATGTGAATTGATATACAAAAAAAGTTGTTTGTTACTGCTCAGTAAAACTAAAACTGATAATTCTAGATTATTTTGAAAATCAGAGATTTATTTGGATATTATTCTCTGCCAACATTTTGCATTATGTGGAAGCTGCTGCTGCTTTGGCAATCCTGACAAATCAGAACTTCAGCTTCATAATTTCATACTGCTTTGTTGGATAAATCCAGAGGAAAAGCTGAAATCCAGAACATGACAACACTTAAAATTCCAACCAATTTTATTAGAGTACTAACATTGGTAGGTAAAAAACCACTACAATATGAAATATTAACACTAGCAATGCTAGTGGTAATACAGGAAGTAAATTAATCTACTTCACCTTTTTTACAAAATGTAAACAATTACTCCTGCAGTTAATACTCATTACTATTGCCTTATGCTTCTGCATCTTTTCTACATTTTTTTAACTATGTCTTCCATACCACTTTGCAAATTGGGTGTTAATTGTTAAAACGTTAGCACAAAACAGACAAAATGCTGAATCAAGGCAACTTCAACTGCTGTGGAACAATCAGATTTTGTTGACAGCTAAGATATTGATTGTATTTACATTTTAACTGAGCAGTGATTCAATTAACAGACATGGTGATTACCCAAAATATACACAGTATATAAATCCCCTATCAGGTCTGGGAGGAAAAGGCCATCCTGATGGACTCAGAAATCTAGGCAGCTGAAAGCAGTCTTACGAAGATGCTCTCTTCTGTTCAGAAAAGGGAGATGCATAGGCTTCCATTGGTGGGCAGGTACAAACCAGATGTTGATCTCCATAGATGTCATCAATGCGAGCAATTGTGGGCCAAAACTTGCTTTCAGGCTTCACAAATGGCTAAGTACAGAAGAGACGGCAACTATTAATTTTTCTACTAAGCAAATCCACATAACAGACATTGGAAGTTTTAAGAATGACAAATGCTGCAAAAATTGATTGTTTTTTTAAGTAAACTCATACTTCAAACCTGTTGGCAGTCTCTGAGAGGTAACAACCATGTGCAATGGCATTGGCAGTCAAAATAGTATTTATGTTTGCCAAAATAATGTAACCATGTCCTCTTAACACGTGCTTGCAAAGCAGTTGTTGTCATGAGAGAAAAGAAAACTATGACCCTTTGAATGACTGGATTACAAATAGGAACCAAGGAAAAGTGTAGGAGGCTACCAAGGCCTGTGCTGTTCAATATTGTAATATTAGCCTAGACTAGACTAGAATTAAAACAAGTTGGCAAAATTCACAGGTGCAGTTAAATTTGTCCTCTATGAAATGGTACATAGCAATAAAATAGATGCAATTCAGTTTTAGGTGTGTACATTTAGCTGTTAAGATCGAGGAAACAATTTTATAGAATCATAGGACAATTTAGAGAAGACCAATTTTGAAAGACCCTTAAGATCATTGAGTCCAACTGTTAACTCAGCACTGCCTCCACCACCACTAATCCGTGTCCCAAAGCACCTTATCTACGTGTCTCGTAAACACCACCAGAGATGGTGACTCCACTACTTCTCTGGTCAGCCTGTGCCAATGTTTGACAATCCTTTTGGTGTAAAAATTTTCTCGAATATCTAATCTGAACCTCCCCTGGTGCAACTGGTGCTCTGAGGAAGCCTGACATATCCTGCTCCCATATGACTTTCATTTGTAGCTGACGCCCATTGGTGTGGCTTGTCCCATGCTGACCACACACCCTGTCAAAACCTTATCCATGTTTTTTGGACTAAAGCACTGTACATCAGGATGTTTTGGGAACCCTTGATGCAATATTTCAGAACTGAACTGGCCTCTTCCAATAGGAATGTCTGATAGTGAAATGCTGAGAGTTGGAAATCCATGTTTGCACTTCACATGTAGAAACTTGTTTAAGATTATTTTTCCCTTGTCTTGCAAAACAAAACTAATGGAACTACTCTAGAGCTCATGCACATAAAAAAATGGCTCTGAAGTTTTTATTCTTACCAGGTTACTTAATCTCTAACTGACCAGAAACCACAGAGCAGAAAGCCCATTTATTTATTACATCATCACTAGGATCTCATTATTTACTTACCAGTGGGAATGCTGCCACTTCTCTGGAATAAGGACGATCCCAGTTGGAAGAAGTGACACAGTTCAGAGTATGTGGTGACATCTGTGAGGAAAAAGACATGTTTGGCACATAAAATTAAGGCATGACCCCTCTTTCAAGTTCACATTACTACATATAAATAATTACCGTCTAGAAAGTCTCCTTATCGGGGGGGGGGGGTGGGAAGGAGATTTCAAANAAGCAGGACAGTATCTGCATTTTTTTTACACTCAATATTTGTATATGCTTCCAGCTTTTCACTGAATCGCCTTGGTATTTAAACTGTCAGTACACCACTGTAAGACCTGAACAGAACTTGACCCTGTAGGAATTTTGTGCTGCAGTTGCTAAAAAAATTAATTCCAATTTTATTTTACTATTTTTTTTAAGGTCATTCCACTTCCCTTCTTAAACCACATAAATAAACATCATCTTCATTACTTTGAGATGGCCTTGAAAATTACAGATCATGTGCTTGTGTAAATAACCTTTTGTGCTTTTAGCAAAGGTCAGACTTCTGACTTGGAAAAGTCAAATTTTGGAGAAGCTTAAGGTTTCTAAAGAAGTCAAATTTCAAGAAGTTCATGTGTTCACTGCTGCAAACAGTTATTTTCAAGAGTCCTGGAGGACCAGGACGCAGGCTCATGTAGCTTCAAGTAAGTCTAAAGGGTTAAGCTGATGCTGGTAACTTGCTCTGTGTGCCATCTTACCTTTAGCGGGTTAATTTGGGGGTCCATCCTGCCCTCTTCTATTTCAGCAATTTCCTGACGAATACTGATCATTGCATCACAAAATCTGTCCAGCTCTGCCTTGTCTTCAGACTCTGTTGGTTCAATCATAAGTGTCCCTGCCACTGGCCAGGACATGGTTGGAGCATGAAAACCTGACAAAAACAGAAGAAATCAGTTACTGACAATAGGTTATGAGTTAATATATGCATTAGCTGTCCATTCAGGCCTTTGTGTATAATCTTTACACGACTGAACTCTCCGCTAATGCCATCAGTATACTGCAGAGTTAAAACAGCCTTTTCAAGTGTTGTGAGTTTTAACACAGAAGGGTAATGCCATTGTACTATTTACAACAGTTACACACTGATTTAATGAAATGCTCTTACAAGCTGCTCCTTTTGCTTTGTTGCAGTGTTTTTGTCACTTCACCTTCTTATGACAGGCTGAATGGCAAAGAAGTCAGACAGCTTTAGATTTCTGCACTGGTAAACAAGGTAAAAAGGGTGGTATCTTATGATTGCCTTCCTCCGCTCCTGCTAATTACAATCTCGTGACACGCCTCCTTTGGCTGCAGAGGATGGAGATTTACCATCCATCCAAATCACCTTCATACCTACTGAACAGTCTTTGTAAAGTGGTGATTGCAATTTAACACCACAGCAACCCACTTACAAAGAGTAGAAAGGGTGTGTTTTTTTGGTACCACAACTGGGTTTTGGATTATTTCACTGACAAGATGTTACAGATTAGGGTTTTAACAGCTTTTATGCATATTCATTAGACGCACAGTTGCTCAGGATCAAGCAATTCAGTGAGTCATCTTGTCTGGCAGACAAAGAGTGGCCACGATCAGATTCTTCAGAGCACGTATACGAAACTGTCTCAACTGTATCAGGATGGAAACATTTCAATTGTATTATTCTACTTCAAAAATATTTGTGTTTTAATTTTTTTCTGTTTTTTTTCTTGGCTCCAATAACTGAGTCATGTAATTGTAAATTTGAAGGTGGCAGTTTACAAAAGTGGTGAGGTGGCAGCAGACTTGTAAGTGGCTGCAACAACTCAATGCAAGTTTCTCTCTAAGCCTTTAATGAATACGAGACCTCAAATGATCATGACAGATTCACGATTCGTAAGCACAGGACTAGAATGTTTCTGGCTCCCTTTAGAAAATTATCAATTATGCTGCTATTTTTAAAAAAAAGACATTTGACTTACCATAATCCTGGAGTCTCTTAGCAAGGTCTACAGCTTCGATGTTTGCAGTTTTTTTGAAAGGTCTTGTATCCAAAATGAATTCATGGGCTACATAACCTGAAAATGAAAATTGTACACCTCGTTTACTTACTGGGCGAATCATGCAATCTACCAAGCAGCCTATTCTGATTGGTTTTGTAAAGAATGTGGCAAAAAGGCAAACTAAAAAATACCCATTTGGGCAAAAACTCAAACCTGAGAAATTATCAGGTATGAGATACACAACTCAGTATTTTCAGACCGGCCCTCTGAGTCCCATGTCACATTAAGAAGAAGCCTCATTTCCAAAATCAGAACTAGGAACAAGTGGCCAAAGTGCCTCCTATAATTTACAAGTTCTCAGAAAAATAACTGGATTTTTCAGTGGCCCAACATCATTTATGGTCTTGGGCTATCCTGAGTTAGCCATGCACAAGATAAAAAGTTTAGTGTTATGCCAGAGAAAAGCTCAGATCTGGTATTGTAAAGAGGCTAAAGATATAAGTTATCTACATTTATATTCATGATCCTGGAGAACCTTGTTCCATTTTATTGCTGAATCCTTCAAAATTTGCAGCTTCCATTCACTTCTGTGAGGAAATATATTCTCTTAAAATGCAACCTACAGGTTTAGCCCCTGAAATTTAAGACATACATTTTGAAGAGCACACGTATTGTACTCAGATGTTCTTAGGTGCTATTTATGTTAAACAAGCAAAATAGCATTCTCTGATAGTTTACTATAATGGATAATTCTTTGACTTCTTATTCATTACTTCTGACCTGCTGCAAGGTTGGAGAATCATAGCAGGGAATTAGAATGTAGCTAAAGTATTTTGCATTGCCAAGGGGATTATCTGTCTCACAAAGGAAAATAAGGAGGAGAAATGATAGAAAGTGAGGGGTGGAGTGTCAGAGAAGGTGTGCAAGGAAAAGCGTAGGTCCAAAAATTGCTTCCAGTTCTTAAATTGTTATGGGAGATTTGGAGGTCTCAACTTGGTGCCTTACTTTTTTTCTACTGACCATTAATTTTGTACTAGACTTCAAGGAGAACCACCTGATGCCAAAGTTAATTCCATCTTTTGTCATCATTTCAACAAATAACAAAAGAGCACTTTTTTCTTCTAGTTCCAAATACCTCAGTTTCATTGCAATACCCCCACAGAAGCAGTGTGTCAAGTTACTTCTGTCCTTGTGAGCGACACTGAGGCGTTTTGAGATGCATTTAAAAAGATCCATATTGCAAGCAAACTTCTACACTAAGAAAAAAATGTCTGCTTTGCAGAAGAAAAGAAATTGTCCAATACTTGCCTCTTGCTCCTCTGAAAAGAATTTTGTAGTGCTTCTCTAGCCTCTTTGCCATGTAGTTTGCATTTAGTATAGCAATCTCAGAAGCATGTTTCAGACCCTTTGCTCCCATTGTCTGAAAGAAGAATAACACAAAGGAATGGATCTAAAAACATTCCCAAGCAAGTTACATGTGGTCTTGTACATGCTAGCATAATAGTCAGCAGCATCTTGATGCATCCAAATTGTTTTAAGGCAGTCAAACTGCTATCACATTTTTCCACGCTACACTCACTGGGTATTACTGAAGAGCAATTTTGCTATATATGTAGCTTGTGAGACTGCTTACTGTATAACAGGTTTTTTGCAAAAAGTCAACAAATAAACAATCCATTCCTTTCCTCAAACTGAGAAGCTCTGAAGTGAATAGGAAAATGTAAGCAGAACTCAATAATGTTATCAGCACTTGTAAGAACTGCATATGCTGCCTGTCACCACCTTCACCTCCAGGGAAAAAGTGTCTAGAGAGCTGCCCAAAAAGATACATGTGCCGTCTGTACAGATTACTCCAGCAGCAAAACTCTGCTTACTGGTGGCACGTCACAGGTGATACTCTCCGTTAACAAAGACCAGAGCCAAATGAACACAGATACATGTGTTTCTCTATTAAAGTACTGCAAAAAAAAAAAAAAAAACCCACCCCAAACAAACCAAACCAACCACTGCTGGAATTGAACTGTGATCAAATTTCTTTAAACTGTGCTGAGAAGTTAAGCTGTCAAACGAGAATGTCAAAATAGTCATCAAGGTAGTACCTTTAGATGGGACGATGTACAAACAGATGGCACTTTGCATCTGTGAAGAAATAGCTCCCCTTAAAAGTTTACTGCAGTTCAAATATTCTGTAATAGGCACCTGCTTACAATCACAATTGATTTTTAACCACAGCTGAAAAGCCAGTCACTACGGAAGTTGTGCTCATATTTGATTATATGAAAGTCTAGAAGAGCTAGTTGCCCCAGGAAGGGGTTTCCAAGTATAAGAGTATCAAACTGGCTACAGGGTATTCTGAATGACACTGCTCTTAAGCATATCATTCCAATTCTTTCTCTCACTGAAAGCTCTAAATGTTGCTCAGAGTGCCAGCACAACCTCTTCTCAAATAGAATTTGAACCAACACTCATCTCTGTTACCTGAATACTTCCATATATGTAACTAACTATTTGCAGGCTTATTGCTAAATTGCAAGCCATTAAAATATTCCATAGATCATGATCAAGTTGTTGCACATCCAAAGCCAGAACAAAGTTCAGTTTGCAAATTCAATAAAATCCTCCAGAATTCGAGTTCTTACTAAACAGATTTTAGAAAGTTAAATGTTACATACGGGTCAAGTATAACAATACTGCAGCACACATCCAGAAACATTCTTGGAAGAAGAGTAATTACCAAACCGTTTTTAAACATGAAAACGTTGATGTCAGAGATAGTGGAAGGACAAGGCGTGATTGCAGTTTTCTGCCTTATGTCCATGACAAAAGACAGAAGAATTAAGCAGGCTTCCTAGATACAGCAGCTGTCCTGCTAACTTTTCCTATTCAATAGGTAGCAATAGGCTGTTGCATCGTCCCACTAGAAACAAAGAGGTTCAAAGAATGTAAATAACTTGTGACCATGCCAGAGTCCTATGTGATTCAGTTTGTGCAAACATCTTATGACAAGTTGCATTTAAAATTCTTGGTGTGGTTCTAGTGTTCCTCAGACTTGATGAAACACAAAAAGACCCTCAGCTGATACTCCTTATGAAAGCCTACACACCTTGATATACACCCAGGAAATTGGCAATATAGCACTGGAACCCCAAGGTGCAGCACTGACAGTACCCAAAGGACAGGCATCCTTGTCCGGCTGTATTTTGATGACAGGGTGAGTAGGCAAGTAGGGAGCCAAATGTTTCTTCCTAAAAGAAAAACACTGATTTTAGAACTTAAATGTGTGTTCCTGTGGTACTATTTCTGGACAGTTTCAGCAGTAGCTTCTCTTGCAAAACACTGTGTTCTAGTAAGTCTAGTCTGTGTCTTCTTCGACAGAAAGGTTACTAACATAAGTGGGCACAAGAGAGGATGGCACTCAGTGTTTCACCTGTCATGAGATAGTCATACAATGTCAGATCTCAAAGTCCACAGATCACCTCTGCATTTACTCAGAAAATGGACTGCTGAGCAAGAGCTACCATACATATAAAAGGGTTTGGGAACACATGTGAACCTCATATGTATTCATGAGATCAGCATATGACTGTCCTGGAGAAGGACAAAAGTTTACAGACAACAGCACACCTCTCCCATTCATAACTCTGTACTTAAGTGAACTGCCAACCAAGATTCACTATGGGATTTTTTTTTACTTATTTTTTTTTTTTAAGAAAAGGCTAATAAAGAGATACTCACACTCCAATTGGTCCCATTCCAGGTCCTCCTCCCCCGTGGGGAATACAAAAGGTTTTGTGAAGATTTAAGTGAGAGACATCAGAGCCATAATCTCCAGGACGACACAGGCCCACCTGTGACAGGGATACTCTGTCTCAAAATATCCTTTATGTGTTATTTTAAGAGGTATTATTTCATTAAAAAAAAATAGTTTGTAAAAGCTGATATAAGGTTTTCCATTCTTCTTTAACATGATGCATCATAAACAAGAACTGATGCAAGCTTTTGTTTTTGTTTTGCTTTAGGAATTCTTATTCATGTCTGCAAAGAATATTTTTTACAAAGATTTGGCAGACTAAGACAATTTCAGTGACTATCTCTTACAACTTACAATGTATTTCTCAGCAAAATCCGATAAAAGAGAATTATTTACACTGTCTAATTTTTATTACTGTTTCTGGAAACTTCACCTTCCCCTCCAAACACTCTGTCATCTTGTGAGGAAGTTGTGTTATGTTCTGAACTGAGCACTACTGTGCTATGTTTACTCCAAGGAAAAGTAAATTTCCAGTTGTAACAAATCTATCAAGAAGATTTTGTACCTGGGCATTCATATTTGCTCCATCTAAGTAAACCTGTCCTCCATGTTTGTGAATCAGGTCACACACATCTCCAATCTCCTCTTCAAATACACCATTGGTGGAAGGGTACGTGATCATGATGGCCGCCAAGCTCTCTTTGTGCTTGTCCACCTGGTATCCAGGGAGCAGAGAGAAGAAAAGTCACTGACAGTTCTAGAGCTTCCTAAGAGCGGATTTTTACAAACACCTGCAATTAAGGTTGTCAAGTGTTCTACAGGTGAGAAGCAAGTCTATCAGCAGGTGGTCTAAGTAATTTATAGTTAGAAAAAGTTACTAGGCTCTTTGCTTCAGCAATCCTTATGGAAAAAGAGTGCTTTCTCAATAAATCAGAACTTTAACTCAGGCAAGAAGGCATGATATTAAATGCTATAATAGGTCTATGTATGTATAATATGTCACTCTGGGACCTTAAGGCAAGCCTAGTGAAACATCAAGCCTTCAAGGTAATCTGATCTTTCATCATCCCCTTACTTTCAGCAATACAATGTTCTATGACTACCATAAAAGCCTGATGAAATATGTGTTTTTAGAAATGTGTCCTGCTGATCCCTTGGAATCTCAAGATTCACCTGCAGCCAATCTACTCCAAAAAGTGAAAAAAAGTTGCCTAACACCTTTCTCAGCAGACATGGGCTTGAACTTCGCAAACTGAAGGCTAAAGTGGATTGAAACACTTCACACTCATGAACACAATTCTTTTCAAATACTAGATGTAGACTAAAAATCATTGCTACAAAAGAGCCTACTGTGCAGAAACACTCTGAGCCACCCCTGTACCATAGATCCTCGAAAGACATCTCAGAAGTATCATGTGGCTAGCGTCCAAGTGAGAAAAAAGAGGAAATAAGTACTTGTCCTTTTCAAGATGTATTCACTACTATTGCCCTGTATTCTCAAAGAAAAATCTGATTCAGCTGCTAACACTAGTACTTGTGGAAGAGATGGAGTGTTCTTGCCTTGAAAAGTAAAGATAATGAAATACTCACCATTGCCTTTAAATGTGAAATATCAATGCTTCCATTTTTATCCACTTCAATTGGCTGAATCTTCAACCCTGCCATTTGTGCACTTGCTGGATTTGTACCATGAGCAGATTTAGGAATAAGACAAACCTTAGAAAGAAAAAAAAGAAACAGAGCCTAAAGTACAAGTTGTTAAAAAAATATTAATGCATTATGGTCTATGCTCGGGTACAAGTCATAACCAAAGTTTTCAAGAGTGATCCTGAAAGAATGTTTACCAGAAAATTGCCACTTGTACTTGCAACTAATTTTTTCTTAAAAACAATCCATTCAAGTATCAGCATCTAAATGCTCACTAGGAATATAAAGTTTAATTTGCTGCTTAAATCATATTTAGGGCTGCAGTTACAGAACATTATGTCAGATACACTTAAAATCCCTTCCCTTCTTTTTTTTTTTTTTTTCTAAAAGACTGTTTTGGGTTTTTTTTACAGAAATCAGACCATATGTACAATGACTTGAAAGAAAAAATTATTTCCAGCTTCCCACTGCATCTTCTGCTGACTGCCAAAGCATTCTCTTCTGTATTGTATTGAAAACAAAATTTAGCCTGAAATATTTTGGCTACGGCTAAGAGGTTTCAGACATCTACTTATATGGTCTACACAATTCATTTGAAAAGAAAAAAAAAAAAAAAAAAGAAAAGAGAGTGCTTTTACTTAAATAAACGTAGGCTCTTGTTAGTGTAAGCCAAGAAAACAGAGCTCAGGATATTTCCAGACATTTGTTAGTAACTCACTCTCCCCTTCTATAGACAACAAATATACCTTCTCTAAAAATAAATCCTTTGCTTCTGTTCAATGAGGATATTGAAACATTTATTCTATTATGATTCTCTTGGATTATTTTAACTAAGTTTATCAAGTAAGTTACCCAAACTTAGCTGCATTAAATAACTGACAGTAAGGCACTTTGTTTTCATGAGAAACTGTATGATGATCTCTATCTACCTCATGTTCCATAGAGACGCTAATAACAAATTTAACATCTTTGTCAGCTGTTGTTTGGAACTGACCCATCTGTTTCAGCATCTGGATATCTGCAGTGGCCTGTCAGTGTTTCAGTGTGCAGCTATGCTGAAACAATACATGGGGATCCCAGCCCAAGTACCAGGACACACACCTATAGTCATTTTATCTGCCCGACAGAAGTGTAAAGTGTGTGCGGATTGGTGCACCACATCTTGCTGGGTTGTGTCTGCAGCAAGTTTTTGATCAGACAAAAAAGTCGACAGGTGGAAGCAAGCTGTCAGTTTATGTCACTACTTCTTTTTTCCATGAAAGAGCACCAAATCTAAATGAGGCTCACTACAAGAAGCTTGATCACCAGCCCAGGAGAAAAGGTCACTGAAGTTACAAGGTCAGCTTTGTGTGAGCTTCCTTTTTTTTTTTTTTCTAAGATTGTCTTGATTTTAAGTGTGAGTAACCACAAGCAGGTTCTCTCTTCTGTGCAGTTAACCTCTGGGTATTTCCAAATATAGAAGGGCCACAGACACTCACAGAAACCCAAGGATCTTGCACGGAATGAGAGAAACAGCAAAGCAGAAATGGATAATCTGATCAC
The DNA here is from genome assembly GCA_013401255.1 of Urocolius indicus. Taxonomy (NCBI): domain Eukaryota; kingdom Metazoa; phylum Chordata; class Aves; order Coliiformes; family Coliidae; genus Urocolius; species Urocolius indicus. The sequence goes on along the minus strand of WBNH01003469.1, from coordinate 11,782 downwards.
TGTCCACAGAATAAAGCTGCACTTCCCACTGAGTTAGTTATTGTCTTATTGATTGCTGTCTCAGGGGTGGGACAATGTCCATCTTTCTGTTTTAGTCCCAAGAACTGAATCTCTTGGGTGAGTTCTTTGACCTTACTTTGGATTTATGGCAAAAATATCTTTCTGTATGACCTGGATTGTTCTTTTCTCAAAAGCTTCCTCAACTGTGTCACTCCATACAATGACATATTGCAAGGCTTCAACTTGTTCCATGGCAATCTGTATCAGTCAAAGACTGATAGGCAGGTAGGGCTGTGCTTCCATCCCTGGAGCAGTCAGTTCCAGGTGTATTGGACATCCTGCCACATGAAAGCAAACTGTGGCCTGCACTCTGCTGCTAAAAGGGATAAAGAAAAATGCTTTGGTAGTATCAATTGTGGCATACTGCTTGGCTGCCTGTTCATATTGGAGTTCTAGCTTGTCACACAAAGCAGCCATTCAATGGTGGCATCACTTTGTTGAAGTCATGACAGTTCACTGTTAACCTTCACCCTCTGTCAAAAGTTTGCACTGGCCCTATGGGATTATTTATGGGTTATTAGACTTGCTTATCATTCTTTGGCTCTCCAATAGATGAATCAACTTACAGATGGTAAGCAGGGAGCCTTGGTACAATACTGACACTGGTACACCATCATGGTAGCAACTGTTTTTGTCATGCATCAGCCCTAAAATGGAGCGGCCGGGCATGGCAGAGAGTTGATTTAAATGACTACTTTGTGTCCACTGTGACTACACTAAAGGCGCACTAGTACCTTCTTGGGTCTTTCAAATAGCCTGTCCCAAGGCAGTCTATGACAAGAACACATGGAGACTCCAGGCCCCCACAATAAGATCCTTTTGCCATTTGTCCTCTATTAAGTTCCTCTCAGCCTCCAACATGGACAATAGCTGGCATCTTCCTGTTGCCCTACAAACTGAGATGGGTCCCATCCCCCTCCTGCTTTGATGGCATTATAGTACACTTTGTACCACTGTGTAACAAAGTCTTATACCCCTGTGGATCTGATGTACCAGGCCATGGATTCTATATAGTCCATTAAACTTTGTTATCCTTTTCCTCCACCTAGCCAGAGGCAGAAACCCTGTACTCCTGGTCTGTAGTATCCACTCTGACTCTCATGGTGTCAGACCAGAAGTCCTTTCACCAAACTCAAGAGGAGAGGCATTTTCAGACTTTATTCTGTGTCTGGATGACTGCTTTCTACTGTTCTTGCAGTAACTGGTGTAGCACCTTTCTTGGTTGTTCCTTCTTAGCAGCCCTCTTCCCCTGCAGTTCAGCTACATGTGCTTCTGGTTTGGAAATGAGTGCACTTCCAAACCCTCTTCCTTGTGTCCTACCCCAGTCTCACAGGAAGAACCAGAGGGTGCCATGTGGTGTACGCCTGAGGATATCTGTCCCCCTGGCAGGCTGAGGTTGGCTCCACAAGGCACCTTCAACAGCCAAGACCCTGCCCTTGGGGATTATAAGTGAAGGGATTCCCCTTGAAACACCCAGAGCCAGCACGATAGTCTCTCCACAGCTGATATCTCAAGATGTGAGCAATCTAGAATCACCAGTGAGCTGGTATATGACACTGACTTCTGTGGCATCTTCCACAGACCTCTGCATGGACCGCCATGTACTGGATGTCAACAGACCTCTGGAGACCTGTTTGTGTTGCCTGTGCAACCAGACACCAATATGCTTGCCTGAATGGCAACTGTAACTTGTAGCTTGCTTAGGGTTAGGGATAGGGTGGTTTCTGGCTCTTGGATGACATCTAGCACTTCCATCTTATGTTTCCCAGCCAAAGGACTGGCTTCTTGATCACAGTCTTCCTCTTTTTCCTCCTTTAGTAACTTGACAATACAGTCCTCTTGACCTCCACAGTCAGTGCTGCATTTTTACTACTGAGGCAATCACTCTGGTTGAGGTCTGAGTCCCTGTCTCAACCACTGTGTTCTTAGAGTTAGAGGCCCATTTGCCCCTGCAGCTGTGGCAGTGCTAGACAGAGGCCCAATAGGCACAGGCCAAGCACCTAAACAGTGCTAGGAGCTTCTGGGTATCACCAGGATGGGCAAGGCAACCTTCCATCAAGTGGTGTGCCAATTCAAGGGGGTTGCATGCCTGTTCAGGTGTAAAATTCCAGATTACAGGAGGTGATAACAGTCTTAGGCATCTGCCCAAACTCTCCTACATACCCTATCATCTATGGGTCAACTGCTTTGGGGCATGTGCCTCTGTCAGCTCAACTATACGTTGTTTACCCTTACAGCAGGACCAAACCAGGTTCCACATACCCAACAATGAGCCAACAATGTTAGATAACAGAGTAAAACGTGAGGAACACAACAAACTCAGAAATCCACACAACAGAACTAGACACGTCAGCCCCAAAGAAGATGAGGCAGGTGTAATCCCATGTTCTCTCTGCAAGGTGAATGTAGCACAGGAATGACATCACAGGCAGAGCCCTATGTCAGTCCAAGTATATAGATATTGCTTTTAACAAAATGTTTCCTAGCACAGTTAAACACAATGAAAAGCAGCACAGCAAACATCAAGAGGTGAAAGCAGCCATTAAAAAGCCCTAGGCTCTAATGCACAGTAAAGCAAGCAAGCTTCCTGGCCCACACAGGAGCCTTCTAATTCACAAACTCAGATCAAAATTGTCACTACCTCAGGCACACACTGGGTGCTAAAAAAAGGAATGTGATGAGTTGACCCGGCCAATACCCACACAGCTGCTCATTCATTCCTGTCTCCAATTGGACAAGAAGAAAATAGAAGGTGAGAAGACTCGTGGACCAACAGAATGACAATTTAAGAGGGAAAACAAAAGCTGTGTGCACAAACAAAGCAGGAAGAGGTATTAATTCAGCCATTACTTCCCATGGCCAGGCAGATGCACAAGCCACTTCCTGGGGAGCAGGGCCTCAGCATATACAATGCTTCCTTGAGAAGCAAAATTCCACAATCATGACCTCCCCTGCTTTGTCCTCCTTTCCCTGAGCTTTTATTGCTGAGTATGCCATATAATGCATAAAACATCCCTTGTTCAGTTTGGGTCTGCTGTCCTAGTTGTCTCTCCCAACCTCTTGCCTACTCCTAGCCTACTCCCTGCGGGGCAGATGGGTTGGCAGAGCAGGGCAGAGTGGGGAAGAGAGAAAGTCTTGACTCTGTGCAATCACTGTTCAGGACTAGCCAAAACATTCCTGTGTTGTGAATATTGCTTCATCCACAAATCCAAAGCACAGCACCATATGGTGTGCTATGGAGAAAGTTAATTAACTCCAACTGAGCCAGACTCAGATCAGCTTTTGAAGAAGTCTCCTTTCCTCATTCCTACTGTCTGTAAAGACTTCTAAGATGATAGCCAAGATGCATGAAGGAAGCAGGGAATAATGAAATCTTGTCATAGATGAGGACACAGACACACAACCTAGTTTCTCTCTAGGTGAGAGTCCTAGCTGCTTAATCAATTATCTTCTCTCCACATCCCGCCCAAGCCTCTTCCCCACCTGAGTGTTGACACTTACAGTTCTATGACGTTCTCCTTTTGCATTTAAATAAGCTTTGATTGCAGCCAAACCTGCATACTCTCCTTGGGCTCCACTGCAAGAGGAACACAAACCCTGTTACACAAGCACACAAACCAGAAAGTTCCAGCTACCAACGGAAACTTCAAAATTGTCCACCCTAATCTTTCTCATGGCTTTAGGCAAGTGTCAGCAAACTAAAAGCACATCCTCTTGATTAAATTACAGATGGATAAGCACTAAGTAATAGCTCTTGCCTCTTAGCAGATAAAAAAAACAAATAAAAATGTTATGTCATTTTATGTGCTTACACTGTGACTTTTGGTGACTTTTGAGTTGATCCCCATTTCTGCACCTAGCAGGGGACTAGGTGCCTGACTTGAGAGAGCCAGACTAAAATGCATAGTAAAGAGGCACAGTGAAATGTAAGAACTCCTTCAGTGACATTCTGTGGACTAAGTCCTTGCTGCTCATTTTGTGTCAAAACTCCTAACAGACATAAACAGGATGCTGCACTACTCATTCAGCTCTGCTTTTTTTTTTTTTTATTTCAGTGAGGATGCAGATCCTGGGCATTGTTTAATCAAACCTAGTATTACCTAGAGCATCAAATATCAGTTTCAACAATTATACAGTTGCCAGCTCATACAGCTTATTCCTATTTAAAACTTTTAATTCTGTAATCTCGTACAATGGTATAAATAACAGCAATATTTTAAGCAAGCAAAAGCGGATAAATGAGCCTTCGTAAAGAGGAAAACGGGGGGAAAAAAATCTTTTAAAAGATCGTTATTGTTAAAGTTTTATAAGACACAAGACAAAATAAGATCTGCAGTTTTGAAAAAACAAATCTTGTTTTCATAACCTTGCATTCAAGACTTCTTTGGTCAAATGTAATTTTAGAAACTTCTTCCATTTTTGCCTTGCACATTTTCATTAGAGTTAAGTTTTTGGACTCACATTGAGGAGCAAACATTAAAAAAAAAATTCCTACCTGTTTGGTTGAAAGGAGATTTTATCATAGCCAGTAATCTCACATAAGTCCTTCTCCAAATCCTTGAAAAGCTGCTGATATCCTTGAGCTTGATCAAGGGGCACAAAAGGATGGATGTTGGCAAATTCTTTCCATGAAATAGGCTATTAAAAACAAAAACAAAAGCACATGCTGTAATGAAAAAAATCTGCAGACGACTCTGTTTTGTTGTTAAACTCTATAAAGCAGCTGCTCTGTGCTCTAATAAAAAAAAACTAAACGTTTCTTGTGCTGCCAGACAAGCTCTCAGCTTCACTGTACGATATGCCTGGCTGAACAGAGAGATTTGGCTGGAACACAGGAAAAAGAGTAGTTTATGACCTTTGGAAGATGGGGCAGACAACTCAGGAGGACTACACAAATGTTGCCAGGATTTGAAGAGAGAGAATTAGAAGAGCCAAAGCCAAACTAGAACTTCATATGGCTATATCCATAAAAGAAAATGAAAACTTTTTCCATAAATACATTCACAACAGAAGGAGGGCTAAGGAGAATCTCCATCCTTTATCGAATGCAGGGTAAACACAGTGACAAAGGGTGAGGAAAGACTGAANGCCAGGATTTGAAGAGAGAGAATTAGAAGAGCCAAAGCCAAACTAGAACTTCATATGGCTATATCCATAAAAGAAAATGAAAACTTTTTCCATAAATACATTCACAACAGAAGGAGGGCTAAGGAGAATCTCCATCCTTTATCGAATGCAGGGTAAACACAGTGACAAAGGGTGAGGAAAGACTGAAATGCTTAATGCCACCTTTGCCTCAGTCTTTAGTGGTAAATCCAGTTGTTCCTGAGTTGTTTCTGTTCTGCTATTTCTCCTTCTAGTTTATTACTCTTATATACAGAGTTGTGGGGTCACAGAGCAGAGAAGAGTCATGGGAGTAGTACATAGCACTCAGTTTATTTCACATAATTGTGCTGGTATCCATCTGAATTAGAAGGGAATATACAAGACAGAAAACAGTGATGGGAGAAGACATGCAGAAAGTAGAGAAAGAGAGAAAAGGAAACCAAGTGAAAGATCAAAGTGAGAAACCAACAGTGAGAAAGCAGAGGAAGTTCATTCTGAGCCAAAAAGTTATTCAGTACCCAAACAGTCTGGTTAAGGCTCTACTATTTTTGCTACCAGCTAGAAAAAATGAAGATATCCAGAGACTCCAGCTTCTCATCTATGGAAAAGGAGTACTATCCTAAGAAATACCAAACTAACAAGCATAAATTACCAGTCCCACATGACTCTTTCCATATGGCTGAGGATTTGACTGTAAGATTTGTAAAGCAAATATCAGTTACCTACTGTAACACCACATGAAAGAGTACATGATACCAAGTTCCAAAAATTATCTTTATTATTTTTATAGAATGGAAGCCTCCTAATGTTGTTGCACTTCTACTGTGCTTTTCAGCAATGTTTTTCCTGGTAAAAAAGTGAGCTGATGACTTTAGCTACCTCTGAAACTGCTGCCTCAGCTGGCATACTAGACCAAAAGCATTCTTTCCTTCAGTGATATTGGATACTCAGTTTGCTCATATGGATCTCAAGTCAGACAGTATTGCAACTTACTGTAAGCTCAGCTGAACTGTTGAGTTTCATTGTGCAGGACCCCTAAAAACACAAACACATTTGTCAATATGTATATAAATATATAAGTATTTCAATAAGTACCTTTTTAAAAAATATACCTACCAAAGGAATCATGCTGTGAACAAGGGAAATATCTTTGTTTTCTAATCTCTTCATGTACCGCACAATATTTGTTTCAGAGTGATAGCTGGAGAACACAAAATATGGTGTTAAACCAGACAGATTAGCTATACCAGCTGGTTGATCTATGTTCTAACATAGGAAAAAACATTAAAAACCGAGAGAATAAATTTTGATACATACTAGATACACTTGTTTCCAAATTAGTACTTCATGCTTGCTTAAATAGAAATGTGGATGAAAACCACATACCGTCAGTAAATATGGAACGTAAGGGCTCTAGTGATACTTCATCCTCAAATACAATGTAGCAGATTAACAGAAAAGACACATCCCCCATAGGACCAGGAGTACTGCTTTGCTCATTTGAAATGTGAAAGATACCTAAAAATGCCACTAGATTATTTCAGAGTAACAAGCAACTGTGTGAACATAGCTACAAAACTGTCCTCAATCGACTCCAGATACTTTCAGATTTCGTTAAAATATTAGATACACAGCAATTTCACAAACCTGTTGAAAACTTGATGTGTCAAGAATTTGGAAGTTCTCTTAAATGGGGTGCTAAGGATGCCTTTGGTTTCCTCACCCATGCCCTCAGCGAGTAACTCCTTTGACACAAAGAAACATGGAGTCAAATCCTTTCAAAGAAACTTCTCAATTCACAGTCACTTTACATCAGAACTAGCTTACACCACCAGCTCATCTCAAGATTTAACCATCTCTTCAGGTAAAATACAGCTTTATTACCATACATGCCTGTATATATCTAGCATGACAGCAACATTAAATTAAAGCTGAGTACATATGTCTCAGTAGTTCTCATCTTGCAAGTACTGGTGCTAATTACTAATGACATGCACCAAAAAATCCATTGTGAGACAAATAATTGGCCACCACATCCTAACCTTGCAAAATAAGTAATGATCTAAACACAGATGTCCAAGCTGACCAAAAGGACTAAGCGTCACAATCAGAACATGACATTACTTGTTTACAGAAATCATTATTATCTCATATTGCCTCTTTTTTTTTTTTTTTTAAGAGGATCTGAAATTCTCAGTATTTAACAAATGGTCATTATATAGGTACCCACTGTTTATATTAACAGCTTTGCTTTTCACTAGACTTCTGAAACATTCAGATAATTTAAACCATATGATCTGCTGCCTCTACTTACAGCTGAAGACTCACAGCCAAAAATCCACAGTATGTCATCTAAGTCTTTCTCATTTACAGTTTCATCAAGCGATACTCCAAGCTATGGACAAAAGCAACAATAATTACTGAACGTTCTTAATTCCAGAGGCACAGTATATTTGTTCTGGTTGAGAAAAAATATTTCAGAAACAAAAAGGAAAAAGAACCCCAACAATCTATCCAACAATATGTAAATTTCATTTCAATTGATGTATGATACATAATTTATTGACATAAAATTTTACTGTTCCTAACTCTCCCCCACTACATCATCCAAGCCAGGTGTCTCACAGCTATAAGACTTGTGATCTCATTTCTAGTATTTATAAGTGTTTTCCATTTAACAGGAAAATTGCACACTTTGCTAACTACCCAGTTCCCACCTTCCATTTTACAGAACACCTTAGAGGACAGAAGTCCTTAGTGCCTACTGAAATGTGTGACTTCCAGTTGTATTTAAACACTGCCACAGGACCTGAATTCTGTAGTTCACCTTGCATTTCACCATTAAGTTTGAGAGTCTCTCCACTCTGGCCTTTAGTGGCATATTTAATGTGAAACAATTAGATAATCTTTTTAAATAGGCATGCAATGAAAATACAATTATTATATCTGGAAGTTTAGCACATCACTTCTTTCTTTACATTATCTTTATAATTGACTGATATATCCAAGGAAATTACAAGAAGCCTTCAATAATTTTATATGGTTTAGTACAAAATTTCTGAAAGGTTTAGGGAGTTGCTTACTCTGCCATCACTATAAATGCGAAAATTTATCTTTTTAAGAGTTGCTCTGTCCAAAACCTCTTTGACAGGGCATCCACATGTGATCGTCAATGTATCAAAGAACAGATCATGATGTAGTTTATGACCAGCTCGCCTGAGACCTATAAAAAACAGAAAGTTAATCCTATTAACTGCATAATGCATTGCTTGCTTACACAGTACTTGCAAAACAACACTATCAGCCTCATAATTAAATGCTTTCAGGTAATAAAGCAAAATACTCCCCTTATGTACAGAGCAGGAAAACCACCAGTTTTTAGTGAAATGACACATGCATGAAATGCATCTAAATCAGATTCAGATCTAATTAATAATGCAGATTGAGTCAAGGTGAAATCCTTGTAAGACATCAAATTTGTAATAAATACAGTAGCAGAAACAGTATATGAATGCAATAAGGACAAAATCAGGAAACTGGAAATAAAGAAGACACTATATATATGGATATTAACTGTCATGGAGTTTGCTATAACAAAGTTTAGTGATTTAGTGCTTTTCACAGCAGCAAAATATCTTCCAGTTAAGATGACAAACAAAGCATGGGTAATTGTGGCAATCATTCCTCAGTTCCCAGTATTTTAATTCTGCACAGTTCCTTCTCAAAGCAAAGATAGCCATGCCAGTGAAAAAAACCTGCCAGATGACCCAGTCTGGCTGCAACAATTACTTTCTTCTACAGATTCTGCACTTTTGGTCAGCTATTTAGCTTTGTGATTTCAGTGTTCATAGCAGGTATGATGCTTCACTCAACTGAAATCTTCCTATCTCCTTAATGTTATTTTCTTTTTCATATGTTAATAATACTCCATGCAAATTTCTATGTGTAAACTAGGATGGTCCAGTAAGCAAAGTACAGAGCTTGCAGCTGGAAAACAGCATTTCAGTTTTATCACCTAGAGACTCCACTGTGTTGACTTCTGTTAGTTTCCCACAGAAATGTAAGTAATGCTTGCAAGCTCCTATTGCATAGATGTCTAAGTCCTGCATGTCATTATCAGAAGTACACAAAAACATTATCTATAAATTTTATGTTAAAATATTCTCTCAAAAGTTGAGAGAATACACAACAGCTGGCAAAAAAGTCCTCTAAGTTTATTTAACAAGCTGTAAGGATTTCAGAACAGTTTCTGAAAACAGTTTCTGAATACTTACCTTCAGCCAAGATTAGGGTAGCATTGTGCACTCGTCTCGCAATATGCCTTAATCCATCAGATCCATGGTATACACCAAACATGGCTGCCATGTTAGCCAGGAGAGCCTAGAATCCAAATACAGTTCAGGAAATTATTGTTAGTTTTGTTGTTGTTGTCATTATTGTTGTTATAATAATAATAATTATTATTATTATTATTATTATTGTTGTTGTTGTTGTTGTTATTGTTATTATTATTATTATAACTTTATGTTAGTTTAACTGAAAGCTTCTTTCTTTCAACAGCCAGGGACAACTACATATCCTCAGCTGATGTTATTCTTGACTACATGTTGCCTACAAAATAAAAGGTGGGATTTTATGAAACTGTAAGCACTGATGATTAATTCAATACCCTTTGAAATGTAATTGTGCCAATGATTAATATGACCTTAAATTAAACTACTGCAACAAAGACATTTGAAGACTCTCAAGTAAAGCTAATCTCATAGGAAAGTCATTATTTAGGACTGGTGCAAAACATTTACGGAGTATCTCATGAATACCAAGCAATTAAGCTTATTTTAACACTGCTAATCCCTCTTCAAAATCTGGCACAACATTAAGAGCATGAACAAAGCACTGACATGAGCAGAAATAAAATCATTAATTTGTCTGGCTGAAGGTCTGTGGAAGCATGCTGAAGATAACTTATATAATTACCTATGTAATCTTAGTATTTTGCAGCAAAGATATCTCTTTGCTGATGTAATATTTTTGCATCAACTAACACAGACAAAACCATAAGTTGTAACAACTTGAACAAGTAGTTTTAGAATTTTTAAATGGATTTTTTTTTCTTTGAGTGGGCAATTTCAGACCATTAGAATTCCCTTCCATTTTCTTAAGAAATCTGTCTCATTCACAACAAACATACACACTACTAAGTGGTGTTCCCTCTGTGAGATATATGGACTTATGACACTATACAAATTCAAGGCTAAAGTCTTTATTAAAGGAAAAAGATGTTAATACCCTCTTTTCAGCCAGTTTCATTTTCAAAGGACTCAAATGCACAAACACCACAATATTTCAATTTTTCTAGTGAAAACTCTCAAATGTAAAGCTAACTCAAATTACTGTGATGTTAGGACTATAATCTTATGTTTATACTTCTTCCTTTCTACCTCTGAAAATAAAGCATGAGAAGTTACCTGTGCTGTGCAGATGTTGCTGGTAGCTTTATCCCTCCTGATATGCTGCTCTCGTGTTTGCAAAGCAAGTCGATACACTTCCTTTCCATTTGCATCTCTAAGTCACAAGCAAAAATGTTGCTTCTGTTACTTTAAAATTACAGCAATTTAAAACATTAGGCTCTATACATGCCGACCTGAAACTAGTTCTCTATTCTCAGAGACAGAAAGGTGCTGGACAGTATAAGGCACAAGCCAGGACAGTGTGAGACAGAGTGTGAGACTGAAGCTTCTAGATCTTTATTTACATCATAGCTGACAAACAGGCAGGTAGAGCACACAGTGAGTTTTCCAAGATTACTAGACTTAAACTTTGTATTTGTCTTAAAATGCCACAGATTATTGTAACTGTTTTAACTGAACACTAATCCAGACCTTAATTTGAACAAAGGTTGAGAAGGCAAGATCTTTCCTAATGAGGACAAGCAAGAGAATGTTGAGTTGGCATATAAAAATAACTCATTCAACAAGGCTATATGAGGTAACTGAAAAGGCTCTGGTCAATCCATCCTTTAAGAGGTCCCTTTGTAGGATTTCTAACACATTAAAATGAAGAGATAACAGTCAATCAAATTTCCTTTTAAAGTATGAAAACTTTCAGAACAGCCAAATTTGTACACACTTACATAAAAATATATGTATTTATACACATACATGGGAGTTTGAATAGATAGACTTCTTATCTCAAGTACAGCAGTTACATGATACATATTTAAATAATTTTTTACTCTAGCAGTTTTTTAGGACTTTTACTATACAGCTCATAAATTTATTATTAATTCACCTCAAAGAACCTTGACAGACTGTCAAAATGGGCTGATGAGAACCTCATGAAGTTGAACAAGCGGAAATGCAGTCCTGCACCTGGAGAGGAATCACTCTATGTACCAGTACAGGATGGGGGCTGACCTACTGGAGAGCAGCTTGGCAGAAAAGACTGGGAAGTCCTGAGGGTCACCAAGTTGAACATGAGCCAGCAAAGAAGGCAATTGGTATCTTGGTCTGTATTAGACAAAGCTTTCCAAGAAGTTGAGGAAGGTGATCCCTGCTCTCTCATCACTAGCAGTGAAGTACAGACCTGGAGTGCTATGTTCAGTTCTGGGCTCCTC